>CAKNXH010067364.1:0-29045 GCA_932178445.1 Andricus quercusramuli | reverse complement strand
TAGCATTACTTTACCGTTACGCTGTAGCGTAATCTTTGCACTCAGCCAGTCCGCCAGGGTCTGCAATTACAATTTCAGTAATCGAGCATGGTTAAGTTATCGGTATTATCTGAGTTCTTATCCTTTCATGGTAATACTTCAATTATTCTTGTGGTGTCTTTCTTACCGACTGTAGTACAGTTACCATATCCAGGTTCAAACTCAAAGAAGATCGGTAACGCTATGGCTTGTAGTTGACGGAATCAACCTGACCGACGTAGCGTAAGGTGGGTTACGCCTAGCTAGGCGTTACATTGAATTCATAAAAAATTCGGGATGTAACACTGTTATCCCTCAAAAACATCAGTCTTAATATCAAAACTAATCCTTTTATTCTTAAAATCAGGCAAAACATTCGCTATTTTCAGAATCTGACTTCAAATAATAGTAGTATTCAACTTGTCTGGATCCCAGCGCACTCATGAATTCTCGGCAATGACAAAGCCGACAACCTAGAAAAAGCTGCAACCGCTACTGTTGCTAATTCTGAACTGCGAATACCTTTTACTGATCTTAAAATGTATCTGAAAAGTGCTGCTCGCAACAACACTCTCCATTTGCTTTGTAGAGAAGGAACAAGTAAGGGGAAACTTTATTTTGAACACTATCACAGTAATAATGCCAAACCGTGGTTTAATAAATTCAAACTTTCGCGCAAAGTTATAACCACTATCAATCGCTGCAGATCTGGTCATTACAATTTGAAGTCCTCTCTTTTCAAGATCGGTCTATGCAGTGACACTGTTTGCGATTGTAACTACGAGGTACAAGATCTCGATCACATATTATGGCAATGTCCCCTGTTCGAAGGCCAAAGATCTAAATTCATTGCAAGTCTCAAATCACTAAACTTGTTCCTTCCATCTTCCAGCACAGTATTATTAAGTAATTTAAATGCTAAAATTGCTCGGTCTCTATGTAAGTTTCTCGATGACTGTAACCTAGCTATATAATTCATAATCTGTGTAACTTACTTGTACTTCCATTTATATGTATAATTTTTTTTTTTCAGCAAAATAACCCTCTCTCTGGGTTACAATTGCTTTAATAAATTAAAAAATAAAGGTTAGAAGGACTAGCAATCAATCTATTCCTAAGGCTCTAATCGCTCTTACTAGAAATCTGAATTTTGCCAATTGCTGCTTCTTGGACTAGGTTACGAGAGACTCGTTCTATTCGTCTGCAGATCATTCCGAAAAATTGATTCAATAATAAAGCGCTTGTAAATGTTTCAATGTACGAGATGTGAACCCTCAAAAATCTCCTCACAGTTGAGAACGCTTGAGTAGCTCTCACAAGGATCAAAAAGCCTCCAGAGAATGTTGAGAGAGTCTTGACGCTCTCAAGATTCTCGCTGTTAGAAAGAGAGAGTATGGGACAGACTAAAGAAAGAGGGATCTTAAGCCATTCCCGAAGTACAACTCCCCAGTGATCCTTGCGGTACGCCCGCAAGCCTCCAACTCCCCGTTCTCTTTTTTTTTTTTTTTTTTTTTTTTGAAAAGGTCGAGGAGGGGGAATCTCCAAAAGACACCCACTGAAGGGTAGTGTCGGATTCGCAAAGTGCGCCTACCGACTAAAACCCCTCCTCGCTGGTTACCAACCTTGAGGTTATAAACCAAAGATGAGAAGAGTGGAGAATGGTGGTCTAAGACAATTGAACAGCAAGGACTCTCGCGCTAGAACCGACACACGGAACCTCCCCGTTCTCTGTTGCGTAAGAGTTTTTATATCTCGCGAAGGACCTTCTTCCCACTATTTCTGCTCTAGTTCTTTAGTGGGAGGCGTTCGAGTCTGCGCTTTAGATATTCTCCTGAGTGATGCAACTTCTCACGAAGTTCACTCAGAAGAATATCATTTTGCCTATTTTCAGGAGCTATTACGTAACGCGCAGGTTACAATATATAAAAGTTGAAAGTAGATCAATTTCAAGAGAGATTGACTACTAGAATTTAAAAAAATAGAATAGAAAATATAGTTTAAAATGTATACGCAAAAGAAATAGATATATATCTCCTAAAAATAATTTTTGTTTCCTCAGTTTAAAATGTGCTACTTCAGCAAATCCGCTAACGAAGGTTTTGTCACCTGAAACATTATAAACAATTTAAATTACAATATGAATATAATTTGAAAAAAACTCACTATTTATTGTTCAAAAGCTCAATGTATTAGGTTAGAATTTCAAATACATAACTGTTGAAATACAATTCAAATAATTTCAAACATTAAATTGTAAAACGACAATTTCTAAATAACTTCAAAATAGACATATGTATAACATTTGTACACATTTAGCTAAAAATAGAAAACAATTTTTATCGACTTAGATCAATATGCATTTGTACTCTGTCTTGCTGTAATAAATACGTTTTTTCTTATCTTTAGCATCTTTGGTTACACTTTTCATATATCTTGTATAAATTCCCAGATAACATTCTGTTGGCATACTGATGGCGTATGTGCACGCAGATATGCGATCGACGCGCAGATTGTGCTCTCACCTGATGAGACATATGCGTCATCAATTGCCTGGCATATGTCTAGCAGAATCTGACGCATAATCTGCTACGCATATCGCTTGCAGACCCGACGCATATCTGCGACAAATATAAAATATTAAAATATATGCAACTTATATAAATGTAACTTAGATAAATAACTTCCTAAATAATTGCAAATACACACAATGAGAAACCAATGAAGTGTATAAAAATGAGAACAAAAAGGAATATCATGAACATCACGTTGGTTCGCCGGTACATGTGCATGCATAAGTGCACATGCACCGGCGAACCATACGTCTTGAATTACGATTTCAAGGGAAAAAACCGCATTTCCAAGATTTTTTGGAATAGTGAAATCTTTCGATGTAATGGAAGTTGGAAAAAAGATCACGGCACAAAACATATAACCGGATTTTATAATTACATATTAAGAAATTGGACGATTTCACGCGTTTGTATGTTGCCTTAGGTTTTTCTCGCCATGCAACCTGCATGTGACAAAGGAAAATAGTTAACTTGGCTTTTAATCCGTTTATCGTGCAGAGATCTAACCACGCAGCACAAAATGATGCGAAAATATACAAATAAGTGCGGAAACAACGCGACTTGCGAGCTCGATGAAATTCGCAAACTGGACATTAGCCTGCATGCGCGCGCGTTCCTCGAGAAATGGTTCCCGCGAATTTTAAAAAACTACAATTTTCGAAGAAATCTTCATTTAAGTAGACTGCTGAATTTTTTGTGAGATTGATATTGATTCGACGAACTTCATTAATCTATTTTCATCATATTCAATACATTCAGGATAGCTTGGAAACATGGAGGAGATAAATCATTTTTTCATCAAGGTTGTGTATAAATACCGGTACCGACAAAAAAAATGCGCGATATCACTTAAAAAATAACGAAAATTTGGTTATATTTTAAAAATGAATTTTTCCAAAAAAATAGAGATCGAAATCGTAATTTTGGAAATTTTGGAGATTTCGAAAATTTTTGAACATTTTTGGATACTTCATATTTTTGTAGATTTCCGGAAAATAAACGAAAGCTAAAGTTTTCGATTTCTCAACATTTCAAAAGTTTCAAAAAAATCCCAAAATTTTTTTAATATTTTAAAAATGTCCAAAAATCCACAACATTAAAAAAATGTCCGTATTGTTTTGAAAATAGTTTATATAACTTTCTAATAACATTTAATTTTATAAGTAATAACTAGAAGAAAATTAAATGTTATTAGAAAGAATTCTGCCCTCATAGTGACTGCAGGCTCTGCGTTGCATTCTCACGGCATTGTATGATGCAGAGTGTGTTGGCCAAATGCGACTCATAGCGCTCGCAGATGTGTGCTCGACAGTCCATGCTGGCGAGATGAGTGCGTTATTGCACGCAGAACCTGACAATCACAATCTGCGGGTTATCTGCGTCGCACAATTGTTATCTGGGTTTTTAGCCTAAAAATTGCAAACTATTCTGTACATCTTAACTGCATAAAATGCTTAAAAAACAATCATGATGTATACTGTTTACATCAATGTATACTGCACACTACGCGCCTCCGCTACCAATGTATACTAAGTATATCTATATATGTGGCGGAAGTTGATGTAAAATGGCGGAGCCAATCAGTAAAAATGACACTAGGTTGCCACACTGTCTCTGGACCCTCTGTAACCTTCGCAAATTCTCGATAACAGCCTGATTAGGGCCCGAGCACAATGGAGACTGTTACGTCCAGATTTTGCAGAAGTAGACACTATTCCGCTGGCTCCAACGATGATTGGACGATGAAAGTTCCAAGGGTTCGTTGCTGACTTCGAATGGCTTGAAAGCCAAAACCGCGAACTGTCAAGATGAATCCAGGAATTTAATAAAAACAAAAACCAATTTTCACTATTAACAAATGTTCCACTATTTATTTTGTAATTATACAACACAATTGTTTAAATTGACATCCCGATTAATTAAAGTGACAAAAATAGTCGATTTCATAATTTAACGCGATACTCAATCTTTTATTTCGATGTTCAATAATAGTTTAAATGCAGGAAAGCTTTCTTCTGACGTTTTGAATGCACGCTCCTATATTTATAGTCTTACCCAGATAACAATTGTGCGACGCAGATCACCCGCAGATTGTGATTGTCAGGTTCTGCGTGCAATAACGCACTCATCTCGCCAGCATGGACTGTCGAGCATACATCTGCGAGCGCTATGAGTCGCATTTGGCCAACACACTCTGCATCACACAATACCGTGAGAATGTGACGCAGAGTCTGCACTCACTATGAGGGCAGAATTCTTTCTAATAATATTTAATTTTCCTATAATTATTACTTATAAAATTAATTGTTATTGGAAAGTTATATAAACCATTTTCAAAACAATATTGAAATTTTTTAAATAATTTTTTTTTTAATTTTGTGGATTTTTGGAAATATTAAAAAATTTTTGGGATTTTTTTGAAACTTTTGAAATGTTGGAAAATTGAAAACTTTAAGTTTCGTTCTTTTTCCGGAAATGTACAAAAATATAAAGTATCCAAAATTTTCTTTATTTCGAAAAATTGTCAAAATTTCAAAAATTAGAATTTCCATCTTTATTTTTTTTTCTGGAAAAATTAATTCTTAAAATATATCCAAATTTTTGTTATTTTTAAAGTGATATCGCGCATTTTCTTTGTCGGTGCCGGTATTTATACACAACCTTGTTAAGAAAAATATTAATTTCCTCCATGTTTCCAGGCCATCCTGAATGTATTGAATATTATAAAAATAGATTAATAAAGTTCGTCAAATCAACATCAATATTACAAAAAAATAATTAGTCTACTCAAATGAAGATTTCTTTGAAAATTATAGTTTTTTAAAATTCGCGGGAACCATTTCTCGAGGAATGCGCGCGCATGCCGGCAAATGTCCAGTTTGCGAATTTCATCAAGCTCGCAAGTGAGTCGCGTCGTTTTCGCAATTATTTGCATCATTTTGTGCTGCATGGTTAGATAACGCGGATTAAAAGTCAAGGTCACTATTTTCCTTTGTTACATGCAGGTCGCATGGCGTGAAAATCCAGCGCAACATACAAACGCGTGACATCCCTCGTGAAAAAAAGACCAACTTTAGATCACAGTATAGGCGGGTATATTCTTGTCCCGGCAGTTTGAACCCCCAACATCCCATCATTATTAGGCTCATCACGTGTCAGTAGTCCGGACCATAACCATAATAACAGAAAGAGATGGCAAGATGGAGGGAGGGACAGAGTTCCATAAATATAACGGCAACTGGTTGAAGCCTTCTAGATCTCGTAAATAATAATAAATCATCCCAGGTTCTTTGGGACTTTTAGGTATAGCTAGTCTGTTGATACAGACAGCTATCCTTATTTAACAGAGAGAGTGGTGTCTATTTAAATGCCCTAAAATTGATGCAGGTATAGGCTGAAAGGTAAAAGACCAGAAAAAGACCAAACGTGGTTTGAAACTGGTCTAAATGTGATCTAAAGTTGGTCTTTCTTTTCACGAGGGATAGTCCAATTTCTTCATAATGATAAAATCGGGTTATGTTTTGTGCAGTGATCTTTTTTACAACTTTTATTACGTCGAAAGATTTCACTGTTTCCAAAAAATCTTGGAATTGCGGTTTTTTCCCTTGAAATCGTAATTCAAGACGGCACATGTACCGGCGAACCAACATGATATCCATAATATTCCTTTTTGTTCTCATTTTAACCCGTAGAGTCCACACTACATCTGCGTATACATAAAGCATTGACAATTGACAGCATTGACCATTCTCTCAAAATGCAAAAAAATTCAAATTAGAAGTAGTGTTTATATTTGTCGTAGATATGCGTCGGATCTGCAAGCGATATGCGTAACAGATCTGCTAGCGATATGCGTAGCAGATTGTGCGTCAGATTCTGCTATACATATGCCAGGCATATGATGACGCATATGGTTTTTAAATGATAAGGTTTTTAAATGATGAAGTTGCAATCAAATAATTGTTCCCTAATAAAGAACCAACTCAACTATTTAGTTAGTTTCCATTTACTAAATAAGACTCTTCAAATAAATTCAAATTTAGAATTTATTAACACCACACTTGAAACATTTTCCAGCTTTAAATTTATTTGGACAGTCTCGTTTCCAATGTCCGCTTTTTTTACACGCGAAGCACGTTATTTCTCCGGTTGCACCGTCTTTCGAACTTCCTCGGCGTTTTCCGGGCTCGCTTCTTCCACTCGCGTTACCGTTCGCGTTCTCTCCGATATGAATGCTACCTGCCTCGAGATGTGGCAGAAGCTCATATGGTTCATTGTATCTATCTAAAGGGCCGAGAAAGTCGCGAAAACGCGTGCTGTTTAGTCCGTGCACTAACCACTCGATACACTCGTCACTACACATATTAGCTTCATTGCATCTGGCCAGCTTTTCATAAAAGTATTCCGTAATGTCCTGAGACGGTTTCTTTTTATAATTCTGAGCCGTCAAACGCAAACTTAACGCACTTTTCTTACTGGGAAAGTTTTTCTATAAAAGTTCCACCCAGCCTTTCCAATCACGTAGATCGTCGCGTTTCAGGCTGTCTCTCCAGCGACGCGCCACGCCGACCAACTTCGCTAGGGCATAGTGCCTGATCGCCAGGTCATCCCAGTTGTACCGCTCACCACATTCTTCTACTTTATCAATCCAGTCGATGATACTAATTTCCTTTTTCACTGGATCAAACTCTGGAATCACGTTAGAGACATCCCGGAACCACCTCTCTGCCTTGTCTCCCTCTTTCCGCTCGTTCTCGCTATCGCTTACCATGTTGCTGCACTCGTCACAAAAACCGTCGACGATTTAGCCCGCGCCCTGGTCCCACCAGTCACAAAAACAACACGGAAAATAAGCTCACGCCACGGCACTAACAGGAACAACACTGCACGGCTTCCTAGTCTCGTGATAACGACTTCAAATCCCGACCGCGTACTCCGAAACCGAACCGACGCCAAACATTTGTCTCGGATCCCACCACTGCAATTGTTAGAATATTAATTGTCCTTGGGATATTCTACTACTTTAACAAAAACACAGTGTTTATATATACAGATAGCGTATATTTTAATAAAATAGAGATAATAAGATAAATTACAAATAATGCACAGGGTAGAGACAATGTTTGTGTTTCGAGATGCTTACTACAATACGCGTTGAATAGAAGTGAAGCTTCTCCCCGCTCGGACCCTCAGGTACCCAGACGTGTCCTTCACTCTCAAAATTGTCTTAGCTTTCCCCAAACTTTCCACACCCCTACTCTTGGTACATTGTACAGCCCTAAACTTAATCTGCTAAACGCCAAACTCTAAACTCCTAACCTAAGGATCTACGCTTTAAAATCGCCACACTTGTATTTGTAAGATTTTATTACAACTTTAATAAGGAGATGATAACTTCTAGAAAATATAAGAATTTAAAGAAATTACCAGGAGGTTTGAAAGTTTCAAGAAATTTTTGGAAGACTTGAGAATTTCATAGAATCCGTAGTGACGCATCGAGAGTATTACCCTTCGAAACAATACTCGCAGGCAGTGTTTACGTTTTCCTAACCCTGTTTCCTCCACTTATTGCGAATTACAGTTAATTAAGTTACTTCCTCTCTCTTCTAATATCATAAGTGATAACTCAAATTCATTTTTCTTATTACCGTTCTATTTCCCTTCCTTTACAACACAACCCATTCATCACAGGAGTGAAAACAACTACAAGTGACAACCTAACCTCTACCTGTCACTTTTCCTTCTGAGTCAGATAAGTACTATTTACTTATTTTTGTATTAATGATTAAATTCTCGAAAAATTCTAGAAATATTTCTTTGTTAAAATTTAAATTTATTTTCCAGGTTATTTGACGAAATCCAAAGATTTAATAAAAATATGGAGGAAATACCCAATGGACATTCAGGAAAATTCAAGCTCTATCGAAATTTATGACGAATATCCAAATATCAAAGAAGTGAAGAATAAATTACCCCTACAAAAAACAAAGGCGATAAAAATCAACAATCAAGCCCAAGGTAAGACTTATTAATTATTATCGATTTAATTCATAGTGACAAGGTGAAAATCCAAACACATTTCAGGCAATGAAATCTCATTAAATTTCCTTAACTTATAAAAGTTTATGATTAAAATTGCTTCACACAATTTTAAACTTTTACCAGATTGAAATTATTCGTTATTAATTAAAAGTTGTTAATAATTAAATTATTTATATATCAAAAAAATAATTAATTCTATATATATGTTAGATTAACAAAATAAGGAAAATAATATCAGAAGTTATGTACTTTTAAATTTAGCGTAAAGATATAAATCTTAAATTTTAATGAAAAGAAGGCGTAAAGAAAAATATATTTACATGAAAAATTTACATTCAAGTATTTATCTATGTAGAACAAATTAATTCCAGGATATCACTGAATTCAAATCTTCTCCCTGTCAAATTATATATGTAAATTAAAATAAGATATCTATGTTTTGAATTTTGATTTTTCAAAACGAAAATGTTTCGTTCCAAATTGCTCAAAACTCCTGCAAAATTAATTCCATACACACAACAACTAAATTAATACATGTATTTATTCCTATATTAAATCTTGTTATAATTACTACTTCAATTCATTCATACATGGCTTGACGGTCGCGAAAGGCATATTTTATCTTTCTTTTGGTGCGTGGGTCTCACGCCGCTTCACAACCCCGGCTTATACCGTACGAACCCATAGGAAACCCACAAAAACCTGGGGGCAGGCTGCAGCCTTTCCTAAATACAATATATTTATCTATTCACTCATACATATTATATTATTTTAATAATTTAATCTTGCAAAAATTTCTAGCAATTTTAGAAATTTAAATGATTGAAACAAAATCTGACCTCAGGGCAACCATTCCACCTTCACTCTGCGTAACCGTTTTACCACTTCATTCCATTTACCCCTCCCTTTAGAATAAAGAAAATTAAAATTTTCTCTTATTCCAAGAATTTAAGCTTGCCCTGAAATTACCCATCTACAGGATGTGCTGCCAATTTAAATTTATCCAAATGTACAATCTTTGACTTATTGGGTCCTATCCTAATTTGAGCATTCCGGGCTCCCAATAGATTTTCTATTACGAATGGGCCATCAAACAATGAATCAAATTTTTTATCATGCCTGTTTTCCCTCTTTAAATAAACGGGTGCTCCTACCTTCAAATTTTTAGGATTTGCTTTTACATCATAATATTTTTTTGATTTTCCCTTAGCATTCTGAAGTCGTTCGGCAGCTCCAGACTGAATATTATCTAGTTTAAGGAAAAGCTCACGCAAATAGTCGACATATGTCTTTTCAGGAGGTTTTTCATCGAAGCTTGTGGGGAAGACAGCTTCTCTACCGAATACCAAAGTATACGGGGCAAAACCTGTACTTTCGTGGACAGCAGTGTTATAAGAAAAAACGGCGAATCGGAGCCATTCGTCCCAATTGTGAGGACCTTCGAAATGGCGCAAGTACTCAATTAGAGTATGATGACTTCGTTCAAGGGATCCAAGACTTTAAGGATGGTAAGCAACACATTGAATTTTCTTGATTTTAAATATTTTGCAAAAATTTTGAATAACCTTACTTGTCAAATTTGTTCCTTGATCCGATTGTATGATTCGAGGACAACCATATCTTGATATAAAGTTTTCTACTATTGCATGAGCAATAGTTACGGAACCTGTCATTTTTAACGGAATTGCATCGGAATACTTAGAAAATACACATTGAATTGTTAAAATGTACTAGTTTCCTCGAGGCGTCACCGGAAGTGGCCCGACGAGATCAATTTGAATTTTCTCAAATGGCTCCTTTGGTGTATCTGTTATCACCATTGGCATTCGCGTACCCTTTCTAAGTACCTTATTCCGTATGCAATTTTTACAAGTACCTAATATTCTCTCTACATCAGATTTCATGTTTTTCCAAAAATATTTTTCCCTAATACGCCAATAAGTTTTATTAATTTCTTTATGACCACCTACCACCGATTCATGGAATTCTTTTATTATTTCGTCCCGTTGATGGATAGGAGGAATGATAATTTCACCAGAGCAAATTACTATGGGAAAACCAGAATCTTTAAAATGCTACAAAAATATTTGATCAATTGAGAGCCAAGTTATCGAATCTAGATTATGTCCTTTATCTGAAATTTTGATTACTTTAATATCCAAACTTTCCATGGCGTTTCTTAGTGCTAAAATAGCGCTGGACACATGGTTTAAGAAGACCTTATCATCTTTTCTATCCTTCAAAACTACACTGAAAATGTATCGATCTCCTCTCGAATACACCACGACATGGCCCAATTATGCCTTTTCATCATTAACATTATCTACAACAAATAATTGATTTTCAATTAACTCTTCATTACTTTCCGATTCAAATAGCCCATCGGAAGAAACAAAATGAGCAATTGGGCCCTTGCTCATTATTACTTTATCTTTTGTATAAGAAATGCAATTTTGATTTTTCATTACTGGATTGGATTCAACATTGGTTATTTTACCCATTTTTTTCAAAATTTGCTTCTAAGTTAAAGATCACCCTTTCACTTCCGTCCGATTTATCTAGACGAATCCTTGGCCCTTCGTCCCATACATTCTCCGAGATAAGGCTCTTCGGTACTTTTTCGGGCACATGCTCATCGACTATTCCAGAATCGTTAGGGAGAAGCTCAGAGTCCGACTTAACGGCACCTGACGACCCGCCACCCGATTCCACATTGATCCCTAACCTCTTTTTAATGCATTAAAGGCCAAAGGATCCCAATTTCCACAGCTTGGAGCTAGTTGTTGTAACTGTGTCCGCCCTGATATCGGGGTCCCGAATTGTCTGACCCAGCGGGAACCTCATGGACGTTGTTGTCCGGTTTGATTCCCGTGCTTGGGTGACCTGTGGTGGAATGACTCTTTCGTCATCCCTATTTTACCGAGACAAATCAACATTGTCTCGACAAGTAAAATCACCATTACTTGTCCAAGCAAAATCACCATTGCTTACATTCATCCGGACAAAATCACCATTTGTCCCGACTCCAGTTTCAGGGTTCACTCCACTCAGAAACACTCGATCGAGCAATTCATTTATTTCTTGATCATTTCCATCTACAACAGCATCTCCCATCTCCTGCTCAGATGACAGACGGGTATGGTCAGAGTACGCGAACTTCAGAACACGACCATCCACCAACTTTACAGGGGGGAGAGCCTCTCCTTTATATTCAGGAGGATTCCTTGACAATGAATCTGCATTTAAATGCACTTTTCCGGGTTTATAAACGATCTCGTACTCGAAAAACTCGAACACGCCACCTTGCAAGTCTTGAATTTGCATCCTTTAATTTATAGAGCCATACCAAAGGTCGATGATCAGTGACCAAGGTGAATTTACGTCCATAAATATAAGGTTGAAAATGTCTAACTCCAAAGACTATTCCTAGCAATTCTTTCTCGACTGTTGGGTAATTTAATTCAGCGTGTAATAAGACACGTGACGCAAAAGATATTGGAAGATGTCGTCCTATATTTCCTTGACTCAAAACTGCTCCTAATGCATAATTCGATGCATCAGTTGTTATAATAAAAGGTTCTGTAAAATTGGGATATTGTAATATGGACTCTGAACAAATAGCATCCCTAAGTTGTTCGAAGGCTTTCTGTTCTTTGTTTGCCCATTGAAATAGAATATCTTTCTTTAATAAATATGTTGAAGGTTTCAATATTTTTTCAGATTCTGAAATGAATCGCCTATAATATCCGACTAACCCTAAAAATTGTTTAATATTTTTCTTTGTGTTAGGTACCGGAAAGAATTTCACCGCTTCTATCTTCCTAGGATCTGGTTTTACTCCGTCTTGAGTTATTATATGGCCCAAATAAGCGATTTCACGTCTCAAGAAATTACATTTTTCGGGCTGAAGAGTCAACCCTGCACTTCTCAAGCGCGATAATAATGCCCGAATTTTCCTATCATGATCTTCAAAATCCGAGGCATAGACGACAATGTCATCCATATAAACAAAGAGTTCAATTCCCTGAAGACCAGTGAAAACTTGATCCATTACTCTTTGAAAAGTCGCAGGAGCATTTTTCAATCCGAAAGGCATACGAGCGAATTCCAAATGACCATAAGGAGTGGAAAAAGCAGTTTTCTCTTGAGATTCCAGATCCATAGGAATCTGATGAAACCCTGAAGCAAGGTCCATTACCGCGAAATATTTACTTTCCCCAAGCTGGTCTAAAATATCAGTAATATTAGGAAGTGGGTAAACATCTGCGATTTTTTTTCATTTAGAGAACGATAATCGATTACCATCCTCCATTTTTTATTTCCCTGAGCATCAGCCTTTTTTGGTACAATCCACAATGGTGAATTATAAGGCGAAACAGACGGCTGAACTATTCCAGAAGCGAGTAATTCGTCCGTCTGTCTCCTAATTTCGTCTTTATGAATATGGGGGTAACGGTATTGTTTTACGTGAAACGGCTTTTCATCAGTTGTTAAAATTTTGTGTTTTAAATCATTGGTAGCACCTAATTTATCCCAAGGTAATTTAAATTGATAAGAAAATTCAAAAAATATTGATAATAAGCTTTCTTTCTCTTCTTCATTTAAATCATCCATTTTCATAAATTTTGGAATTTCTAATAATCTTTGAGCTTGTTCCTTTTGTTTACTTTTTATATGGGCAATATTCACAAAACTGTACACTTTTGCAACTAAAATCATAAAATTTTTAATTGCATTTTTTTTGCGCAGTAAATATGTTTTTTACTTTGAAAGTACATTACTTACGAAAATGAGGCATTATTTTCAGTACGACCTTGAAAAACAATTTATTATAGACACTTTTTCAAAAACATCACATTACGGAGCTGACCACTGTATTATGGAGCTGACCATTTGTATGAATGAGTGTGTTTTCATTATAAATAGACTTGTCGATTTAAAAAATACTTTTAATTCGATTTTCTCTTCATATACTATGCATTTCTTTAATATGTTTTGATTATATAAAGTGCAAAACGAAAAATTAAGCACATGAAAAGTAAAGTATATAATATTATAAATACTGAGCATGAAAATCAAATTATCAGAGGTTGATGAATAATTAGAACTTCAAGTACATTTTTTTACATAAAATGTGGATGAGTAAACTTAGTTTCTCCAATATTCGCTGCTTCATAATTAAACACAAAAGTTATAGCTTTGTAGAAGCGACAGGTAAAGAAATTTTCAGTCTATTCAATAAATACAAAAATATAATTTATTCAAAATAAACTATACAAAACAGAACTTCAAGACTTTAATGATCAAACTACACGTATTTTAACATTTAATGATAACTCTAGTAACTTATTTGGCCGCTCAAACGCAAAAAACAATAGTTTTCTAAAGATTATAATACTCTTAATTAGAGTTAATGAGCAATATGATGATTTATTTAAAGGCCTTCATTTAACTTGAAAAATGATAAGTTCATTAGTTAGAACTGAACTGAGTAATTGCAGAAAAGAGATAATAAATTGTTTCTAATTCTTTTTCATACCAAGTTTTTTTGACCGAACTGCTGAGGCATCAATATTTGCAGATTTTTTTGGTCTTTTTTTATATTTGAGACTCTTGGATTGTACACTTTTTCCCTGAGTTGTATGTTGATCATTTTTAACATCTGCTTCACTTTTTCTTGATTTTACACATATATTTTTGGAAAATGTTTGCAAACTTTACCAGCAATAAGGGTGACGTCGCATGGCAGCGTCAATCTTGGCGCAAAACGTCAAATCACTAGATAATTCAGCCAATGATATTCACCTAGTAATCCACAGAAACACAGTCATTGGCTGCAGTGGCTGGTGATTTGCGGTTATGCGTTTTGCGCCAAGCTGCCATGGGAGGCCAGCCTAATAAATTTTATTAGAAACCGTAATATTTTCATTATGGAGCTGACCATTATGGAGCTGACTTTTACAACTATACTCACATTTTTCTCTTGAATTTCTTAACTTCTACTTTTTTCCGCACACCGGCTGTTTGTGTCTAGACTGTAACTGTAAATAAACTCAAAATCACTGATAGACTTAATTTACTTTAAGCGATTTATTGCATTTTGGAGCTGACCGGCTTTTTTGTACGGAATGTTTTTTAAACAAGCCATCACAGTTGACGAATGATTTTGAATAAAAAAAATTCCATCGAGCGTTGGTTAGATAGTTTGAGAGTCAGTCTTCGAAATACTGTCAGTAGATGGCGTTTAAATGAACTGCGAGATTTGAAAATCGTGAGAAAGTATAATAAACAAAATTATTTTAAATATGATGTGACAAAGTGCATCACTTTATTTAGAAACTTTAATAGTCATTTATGTAACATTGTAGCACACTTAAAAATCAACTATATACTTGGATTCAAATAATATAGATACTGGAAGGTAATATTAACTTAGTGAAATAAATTTTAAGTATTTGCGCAAAATATTTTAATTTGGGACAATTACGGAGCTGACATTTTGGATATTTTTTACGCAATATAGTGTAAATATCGATCAAAAGGTGCACTTATTTCGTGGTAAAAAATTGAATGAAGTTATTGCACGATAAAATATTACAAGTGTACCTGGTTCGACTTTTTTCTATGTGTAATTGCCGAAGCCGCAAAGGTGTACAGTTTCGTGAATATTACCCATATCCCTTTTGTGTTGAACTGAAGGAAAATGTACCTCTGGTGGTTCATATTCTTCCGATTCAATAGCCGGTATTGTTAAATGAACATTTTCATTGTTGCTATTTATTATAAACATTTTTGCAATTCCTGATTTATTTGTTACTAGACATTCTCCAGAAAAAATACCGGGACCGCAAGAAAGTCGAGGCACATAACCCTCCTCAACTAATGCATTTTTTATAACAATCTGAACTAAGGCCTTTGACCTTGCTGGTAAAGTTATAGTGGCATGGGTTAAAAGTGGGAATTTTATATCTCCTAAATGAAGGCAATCATCAATAAAATTCATAACTGCATGATGTTGTCTTAAGGCTTCAACACCTAAAATTCCATTCTGCTGAATAGGAAAATCTTGTGAGACAACTTGAAAAGGTGTTTCTATCCCTTTTATTTTTATTTTTATCTCTCCCAGGGGATTAATCATTTCTGGACCAATCCCTATTAAGTTATATATACGTCTTCTATTTATCCATACTCGCGGATCTAGAACCTTTTCTTTAATTGAATTCTCACTAGATCCGGTATCTATTAAGAAAGTTGCTTTATTTTTGAAAAAAGGTTTTCTAAAGAAATCATTGGCATCAGACTCATTTCTTTGTCTGATTTGAGTTGAAGGACGATCCGGTTTGAACCGAATTCTGTTTCTGGACCGCCGAGCCTTCGTTTGGGCGATCCCATTTCTAGTTTAAAGAATTTTCGCGTTTTCTTTTAAGGAATTCTCTCTCTTTGTCATGTTTTTCCCTAAGTCTATACTCCCCTAAATTGTGATTCTTTAAATAGCAATATGTGCAATTCTTTCTCTCTCTATCTTTGACATTATTTACTAATTGTGGGCAAAATCGCCTAAAGTGCTCATATTCCTTACAATTAAAACATTGTAAATCTACAGGCTCGCAGTTATTTCCGGTTTTCCAGACTCTCTTGTCTTGAATATGCGCAACTTTCTTTCTTGGAGAAAAATTTCGATCGCTTTTATCACTAAGTTCAGTTTCGCATTGTTCCTGATTTGGATTGTGAATTCTTTTCCAACTCTTCCATTGGAGATCCACCTGATTTGCCAGTGCTATTGCTTTTTCTAATGTATTAATTTCGTTTTCCCGAATTTGTGAATAAACATCTTTATCTAAACCTCGCAAGAAATTCCCTACACTGGTTATTCGATAGGCTTCACATATCCCTATTGCCTTCTCATTCGGTGTATTTCCCATAATTTCGTTTGTTAATTTATTCAAAATTTGGCTTACTCGCGCTCCATATTTAGGTATAGATTCGTTAGGCTTTCTTTTAACATTTGTTAAATCTTGCAACAACTGACTCGCATGCTCTTGTGGGGAATAAGTTTGCTCTAAAGTTTTTAAAATTTCTTCCAATGTTATTCCTACGCGACCTTGAATATGAACACGGGCCTCCCCAATTATTTTAGTTTTAATCAACATTGTTAAATATGGAGTTTCTTGAGAACCAACCATTGAGGCTGAAACGCGACAATGTTCTATGAACATTCTTACCGACATATTACTCCCATCAAAAGAAGGTATAATATCCCTTACTATTTTTGAAATTTTCGTTGGATCTGTTATACTAGTAGAGGATGAACTAGGAGAGTGAGAATAAAGTTGCAATGAATTATTTTGTATTCCCAAGTCTAAATTTAAATTTTGATTTTCAGGTAGAGAATTTCCTGTGTTCGAAAAACTACTGGACGTGGAAGAAATTTCCTGACTAACTGGCATTTCATCAGGCGTATCTCCTGCGCGCAAGTTATACACATTTGTTTTATCATTATTCACAATTGGCCCTTTATTGTTGCTAATTCGAGGTCTCGTCCCTCTATTTTGAGCTGTTGCCTTTTTACGCGGATTAGACATTTTGAAGTTTCAAATCTCAAGGTAAACTCGTTAAAATTTATCCTTATTACAAAATAAGATGCTCAACCTAAACAATTAATCAATGGGGCGATGGGGTCGGGCGACCCCATCGCCCGAGAGCTCCGGCTCTTGCAGTCAGTCGCGTTGCTTTGGGCTAACTCCCCAATGCAACGAATTATGCGTTTACGATACAAGTGTCGCGCAGTGCCACCCACAATAGGCCTCTCTCGGATGGAGGCCATGGTTCAGTTGGGAATGGCAATAGGAACGAACCGAGGCGACGACCAGGCAATGACCCCGGACAAACGCGAGAACATCGATTTAAATGGTCGGACCAACTCAGGAGGGACCTTCTTACCTGTTGGCAAAGAAGCTCACCGGCGTGGAGAGGATTCATGAAGAGGTTACATGACCGTTGGGTCAATATGCACCCAGAATATACTTTTGCAGACAGCCAGTAATGCTAGCATGAGAAGTAGGAGATCTATCCGCCAAAAAGTCTTCCTCAGGATGGACAAATTAGCTGAAGCTAATACTGTTCTCCGCGATTTGCTCCCCGAAGATGTTAATCTCTGGAATCTGAACTGTGTAGTTTACGAGAAGGCGGTCACTCTGCTTAGCGACAATAGAAGTAACGATACTTCAGTACGTCTGAGTAAGACTCGCGAGCGTATTGCACAGCTCAATTTCAAAATTGAAATGGCGAGACGGCATGCATCAAATGTTCAGTGCGTGATTAGCTACATAACATCAAATAAAAAGATCACTCCAAAAGTTAGGGCACTTGCTCGAAACTTGAGGAAAGAATATCACACGCTGAACAAGTGTAAACTGTCGACCATCAAGCAGCACTGGACGCAAAAAGTAAGATCTCTTTCAACAGCGAAACAGCGCCTTGAAGAGCGAGTTAAGTGGATTCAGGAAAATTCCACCTTTTCTACTAATCCTTCCCGGCTGTTCAATAAAGCGTCATGTGTAGTTAAAAATCCGCCTAGTCGAGAAGAGATTCAAGTCTTCTGGGAGCAAGTATATGGAGATACTTATCAGCTAAATGAAGACGCTTCTGATATATCACTCTTTCGTAACTTTTGCCAAAGGTAAGGGTTACAAGGTCCAGAGGAAGAGTGTCCACTAATTACTGCTGAAGAAGTGAAGAAAGTTATCGCTAGAACTAAGAACTTTTCAGCATCAGGGCCAGATAAAATCAACAACTTTTGGTGGAAGAAGTTCACTTCTACGCACCAACATCTAGCTCGTATATTTTCTACTTTCTTAAACGGAGAGCAACCCGTCCCGCAGTGGCTAGTGGAAGGACGCACGGTATTGATCCCTAAGACCGGAGATTTGTCAAGTCCAAAGAACAACAGGCCCATAGCTTGTTTAAACACCAGCTACAAGCTATTCACTGGCATCCTCAAAGAGAGGATATTGACATCTATCGAGCCGGTATGGAGTGTAATAGTCGAACAACGTGGATGCAAGAGAGGACTGGCAGGTTGCAGGGAGAACCTGTTAATAGACAGGTGTATTACCCAGGACTCGATCAGGTATCGACGCAATCTGTCCATGGCTTGAATTGATTACCGTAAGGCATTCGATTTGTCATAACATCTGACAAAAGACAAGTGACTACAAGCTTTGTCACATATAAGAGGGGGGTCTTTCAAGGTACGTAGAGAAGAGCTCTCGATGTGTCTGTCCAACATGTTTCTCAAGTCTGCTAGATTGAGATCGGAGACCGAGGGATGTCTTTTTGCCTGTCAAGACGGCGTCATAGACACGTTAGTTTACCGCGAGCGCATAATGAATGTACCTGTACGCGATACCAACTGCCAAGCGTGCAAGCAAGAGCCAGAAACACTTGGACATGTTCTCAGTGGATGCTCTAAATATGCGCGCTACGCGTACATAGAGAGACACAATGCAGTTCTAAAAGTGTTATATTACCATCTTAGGCATTTCTATGGTATTGATCTGTTGCCCGTCTTGCCATACGCTCAGGGGGAACTTGAGTCCGTTGTGGAGAATGAGCAGTGTAAGATCTACTGGGATTTCTCATTCTCCACCACTCAACGTATCAGTGCTACGAAGCCTGATATTGTCCTCCAAGATCTGAAAAACCAGATCATTCACGTGATTGAATTCTCGGCACCAGCCGATGTTAATATCACGGCAAAGGAGGGAGAAAAACGGGCGAAATATCAAGCACTTCTGTTCGAGCTGAGTAGACTGTACCAAGGCTACAAAGTCCATCTTATAATTCTCATACTCGGCTGTCTTGGAGGTATGAAAGCTTCATTTATCAGCCAACTCAACAAGATTCCGGCTTGCCAGCGTCAGGCTCATTTCATCGCGAACCGGATGCAAAAGGCTGTTCTTCTGGGATCACTCCATCTGGTCCGTCAACACTGTTCCTCTTAATATTCGACAAAGATTGGTTGCTCTAAAAAAGTATCAAGAGGTGAAACCTTCATCTCCAACTGTCTTGTCTGCCGCGTAAGGTCATCCGCGGCTAGAGACCTGACTCCAAGGAACAGTGTTGCCCAATGTTTTAACGCGTAAATTTACCGCTCTTGCTTACCTTCTAGGACAGAAGGAGCAGAAGCGGATGACGTACACGTTCCAGTAGCTTTGGGATTGGTTTCCTTAAGGAACCATGATCGAAGCTTCCGGAGCCTACAACTTCTCAATAATAATAACTATGGTTAAATAATCAGATGTTTCTAAATTCTTGATTACTCAAATAAGCATTTACTTCACTATTTTGCTTCAAACTAAATATAATTATGAGATTACTAAATATTTAAATTTATCTTAAGACACTCATTGATTTAAATTCAAAATTCCATAAACTCAACATTTCAACCTTGAAATTCAAAACTTACTTAAATAATAGTATCGTGTTTTTATTTTCTACTCACAGTTTGTTGACCTTTCAACTAGTAGTTTAGGAATATTCACTCGCTTAATTCTCCCTTACGCTGTTATTATTTTTTGGAAAAATGAGAGAATTCTCTTCTATATTCAGTCCTTGAGATTCCAACGAAGTATTGATCGGAGGATTGGCCCTGTTTGCCGAGTCCTGACGAGTCCAAGATCCTGATCCCTCGTTGCCGTAACCCTCTTATGGGCCGGTCCCACGTTGCCACAACCCTTCCCGGGCGGGTCCCTCGTTGCCGTAACCCTTCACGGGACCGGTGACTCTGGTTCCGTTTCAAGCCTTGTCTTTACCTCTCTTAATCTCTTGCACTGACGGGTCCTGGGCCTTAAATGTAATCGTCACAGGATTATCCACCAACACTAGAAATCAATCAAGGCGCTCGAACACTTGAGAATTCAAATTCTCAAGGTTTTTCAAAATATTTTTAATTATTTTGACTCAGGTTCACGGTGCAGCAAATCCCACCGCTATCACCAATTGTTACGTCCAGATTTTGCGGAAGTAGAAACTATTACACCGGCTCCAACGATGATTGGACGATGAAAGTTCCAAGGGTTCGTTGCTGACTTCGAAGGGCTTGAAAGCCAAAACCGCGAACTGTCAAGATAAATCCAGGAATTTAATAAAATCAAAAACCAATTTGCACTATTAACAAATGTTCCACTATTTATTTTGTAATTATACAACACAATTGTTTAAATTGACTTCCCAATTAATGAAAGTGACAAAAATAGTCGTTTTTATAATTAAACGCGATACTCAATCTTTTATTTCGATGTTCAATAATAGTTTAAATGCAGGAAGGCTTTCTTCTGACGTTTTGAATGCACGCTCCTATATTTATAATCTTATATCTGATGACGTAGAAGGGCTCGCATTCGAAATGTCGTCACTAATAGCCAATCATAATTCTAGTTTTAAGTCGATGTCGACATCATCCACCAATCAGCTTGTGGATGATTTCACCCTAAATGCCACAAAACAAGTCAGAACTCCGATCCTGACTGATCCAGATCAATCCAGATCAGTCCTCGCTGATTCATGGATTTGCGCAATATTATTAGACCCTTCCGTCTTGTGTACCACATATTTCGGCGCCCTTCTGTCGGGACTTAATCTAGACCGGATATTCTTAATTGCTACGACTAATTCGACAACGCATTTACCTATGAGAGATAGAGAGAGAGAAAGAAAACATGCATCATCATTACATTATTTCTCGATATTTCCAAATAGCCTGGTTTTTCCCTCTAATATTATAAAATTCGTAATATAACTCCATAAAAATTATATTATAATTTACAGCCATTTGATCTATTTTGGCCGATTCTTTCATGAATGAATTGTAATAATTTATTCATTATCAAATAATTTCAAAGTTATTAAACAAAATATTGTATCATTAATAATTTAAATTTCAGGTTTTTAAATGATGAAGTTGCAATCAAGTTATTGTTCCCTAATAAAGAACCAACTCAACTATTTAGTTAGTTTCCATTTACTAAATAAGACTCTTCAAATAAATTCAAATTTAGCATTCAATCCCGCGTAAAATTGGAGTCACTTGACTTTAGAAAAATCGCATTTCGTCACAAGACCCGAACTCGAAACCTGAACACGAAGATATCTCTGTCCTTTTTTACCGTAGCAACGGTAAAAAAAGACAGAGTAATGTTCGGGTTCAAGGTTCGGTTTCAGGCACGGGTGGTAACGTATAAAGCTCCACGTATTATACGTGGTTTTCTACGCGTATATTAAGTCTCTAGTTTTCTACGTGATTTGACGTATATTACGTTCGAATGGAAACGTTCAGTACGCATGCCTCAATATCGAAAAAATACTTTTATAACCTATTTTTCTTGTGGGTCGTGGTCGCCGTTTTCGCTCGTGAATTGTGAATCTCGCGCCAAATGCCAACATTTGAAAATTCCTTGAATTAGAATAAATGTTTACGCAGTTTGAATTTATATTCAGAGAGAACCTGCATAATTACATATATAATGCTACTCAGTATGATCTATAATTCTTAATATCGAAAGAATCAACAATTATTTACATGCCTGTGGCTTTGTAGACGTTTTAAACTAGTGTTTCTAACACCTTATCGCAGAAAAGACACTTTGTAAAAGTTTTCTGTCCTTCCTTGTTCCGCTCAAAAAACAAATCCTTCCATGGGATTGCATTATGATGTTGAGTATTTCTTCCCAGCCCAGGTATAATTATTATTTTGGATTACTATAACGTATTCAACAGAATTATTATTGATTATTATATTTCAAAAGTGAAGTTATGTACTTCTCATCATTGATTTTACAAGTCGGCCATCTTGAAAACGTAACTTACGGGAGTTTTCTACGGTTTCCTACTGTTTTCGATGCATAGGCTCGGGCCCATTGTTATTTCAAGCTGTGACGTCAGTAGGCAAGATGTCTGCATGCCGAGGGAAAAGCAATAATTTCTATTGCATGAAACGAAACTTTATTTCTTTAATAACTTGGAAAAACATGACTTCAAACCATTGGTATATTTGGATATTGTATTTATTTATCAAAAGCTGTTCAATCAAATAATAAAATCGTCAAAAAAATCAATAATTTCAGAATTGAATTGAACAGCTTTTCAAAAATAAAACATACCCAGATAACAATTGTGCGACGCAGATCACCCGCAGATTGTGATTGACAGGTTCTGCGTGCAATAACGCACTCATCTCGTCAGCATGGACTGTCGAGCACACATCTGCGAGCGCTATGAGTCACATTTGGCCAACACACTCTGCATCACACAATACCGTGAGAATGTGACGCAGAGTCTGCAATCACTATGAGGGCAGAATTCTTTCTAATAATATTTAATTTTTCTATAGTTATTACTTATAAAATTAATTGTTATTGGAAAGTTATATAAACCATTTTCAAAAAAATATTTAAATTTTTTAAATATTTTTTTTTTAATTTTGTGGATTTTTGGAAATATTGAAAAAATTTTGGGATTTTTTTGAAACTTTTGAAATGTTGGAAAATTGAAAACTGTAAGTTTCGTTCTTTTTCCGGAAATGTACAAAAATATAAAGTATCCAAAAATTTACTTTATTTCGAAAAATTGTCAACATTTCAAAAATTAGGATTTCCATCTTTATTTTTTTTCTGGCAAAATTAATTTTTAAAATATATCCAAATTTTTGTTATTCTTAAAGTGATATCGCGCATTTTCTTTGTCGGTACCGGTATTTATACACAAACCTTGTTAAAAAAAATATTTATCTCCTCCATGTTTCCAGGCCATCCAAAATGTATTGAATATTATAAAAATAAATTAATGAAGTTCGTCAAATCAACATCAATATTACAAAAAATTAATTAGTCTACTCAAATGAAGATTTCTTTGAAAATTATAGTTTTTTTAAATTCGCGGGAACCATTTCTCGAGGAATGCGCGCGCATGCCGGCAAATGTCCAGTTTGCGAATTTCATCAAGCTCGCAAGTGAGTCGCGTCGTTTTCGCAAAAATTTGTATCATTTTGTGCTGCATGGTTAGATAACACGGATTAAAAGTCAAGGTCACTATTTTCCTTTGTTACATACAGGTCGCACGGCGTGAAAATCCAGCGCAACATACAAACGCGTGTGGCATAGTCCAATTTCTTAATAATGATAAAATTGGGTTATGTTTTGTGCAGTGATCTTTTTGACAACTTTCATTACATCGAAAGATTTCACTATTTTCAAAAAATCTTGGAATTGCGGTTTTTTCCCATGAAATCGTAATTCAAGACGTATGGTTCGCCGGTACATGTGCACGCATGCGTGCACATGTACCGGCGAACCAACATGATATTCCTTTTTGTTCTCATTTTAACCCGTAGAGTCCACACTACATCTGCGTATACATAAAGTCACACTAGTGCGAATTGGAATTTCGCATTTTTGAGCATTGACAATTCTCTAAAAATGCAAAAAAATTCAAATTAGAAGTAGTGTTTATATTTTTATCGTAGATATGCGTCGGATCTGCAAGCGATATGCGTAGCAGATCTGCTAGCGATATGCATAGCAGATTATGCGTCAGATTCTGCTAGACATATGCCAGGCATATGATGACGCATATGTCTCATCAGGTGAGAGCACAATCTGCGCGTCGATCCGCAGATCTGCGTGCATATACGCCATCAGTGTGCTAACAGAATGTTATCTGGGATAATATCCATACAATTATGTTGGAAAATTATATTTCTTCCATGTTATTAAAAAAAAAAATATCACGTGCGTCCTAAACTACGACCCAAAACAGATTTATGTGTAAACATCTTCGGTAAACGTTAAATGAAATTTAAATCTTACAAAAAGCACTTAATAACTCACACGCATGTAGGAGTATACAAATTTATTTTATGTGACTCCGGCGCATTTACGCGTTTTTATGCGACAGCGTAGAGTATCGTAATCTTGTGCATTACGATACAGTGGAGTATAATGCTCTTCCATGGTTCATTTCAGTCGTTCCAATTCCAGGATACTTAGGTCGTTCAAAATGCATTCATGGCAATATAAAACAGCTCGAAAAACGTAAGAAATGTTAAGAAATCAATTATATAATCAAGAATATTTCCTCTTCTAAAAAATCCTGAATCAATAGTGATTAATCTACAGGCCTCTGACTCACTTCAGAGACCAAAAATAGTTTAAATAGTATTTTCGACACAAAAGTTTATTATTTTGTTCAAAATTGAATTATTTTCTTGAAAATTCAACAAATTTATTGAAATTTATTTTTACTTGCCTAACGATTTTTCTAAATAAAAAATTCAACTATTTTGTCGAACTTTTATCTTTTTGGTTTGAAATATCATCTCTTACTGTAGAAATTTCACCTTTTGTAGTAAAAATTGCAACCTTCTGATTAAAATCTAATCTTTTTTGGTAATAAATTAATTTTCTAGTTGAAAATTTAAATGTTCGGTAGAAAATTCATATGTAGTTAGTAAGGTACTATGGCGAGGCGACAACTCCACACCACTCCCCCACCACTGCGTATTCGCCATAGTGACCAAGGTCATTGAATCACCATCACCTTGCAGTAATGGAGTAGTAGTGGGGAATTAGTCTCGCCATAATGCCACACGAAATTTAATTAAGGAATTATACGTTGGAAATCTCAATTATTTTAATTTATTTCAATCTTTTATTGTAATGTATCCCGATGACGAGACAGCTGTCCAACACTTATTCACTTCTACCTTCACTTTGAACTTGTATGGTGACCCTTCCTTCAGCCTCTAGTCGTCACCACTGAAGAATTGAGATCCGCAGACCTCTCCTCAAGCCTCTAGTCGCTAGAAAATGTATGATATGAATGCGGAAGAGCGACGAGAAATGCACCTTCAAGAAATCGCAACTGCTGCAACATTCTTTTTTATCGAAGCGAAGAAAAAGAATAATACTAAAATATATATATTATAATAATAATTAAAAGAAGGGTTTAGAATAAAAAGTATCAATTTTATAAATATGATTTTTCTCATTTATTGAACAAAAATAAGTATCGTTTTTTTTGTGCAGAGAAAATACATTATAAAGAAATGGTATTCAATTATTTTCGTTATGATTTTTGTTCATAACTACAGAACGAATTAGCGATACAATACGTGTGCCAGAGAGTAATAATATATCGCGCACAAATTGACAACAATGTGCGCCTGCAAAATTATCAAAACCGTCATTTTTTAAGTTATCTCTAATTCTACTTACAATAGTATCAAAATGCTGTGTTCGAAGTTCTGTCAAAAGTACATCAGTCGAAATGGTAAGAAGTTTACTTTCATATAACTTAATAACTGCTTGCATGAAATATTTGCCACAAGTGTTCACAGCTGGTAAAAGTTCTTTTAAACTATTTAGTTTTTTAAAAATACTGTGTTTCAATAGCGCAAGATGTGTAAATGTTGTTATGTGCATCACAACAGGTGGCTGATACATCCGTACTCTTTTGCATGATAATGGTCCATCTTCTTGTCCATTGTAAGTACAATTTTTCTCAGTAATATCGAGACAGATAGCTGGAGCTCCGTGAGATGTAGTGAAAGATAATGTTAAATTGCAAAATTTAATTGATTCTGGAATGTTTCTGGACACGAAGTATTTTTCAATTGTCGGGAAAGTTTGGCAAAAGAATTCCCAAGTTGGTAAATCCAAACTAAATCCCAGAAAAGATTTGTTTAATATTTGAACAACAGGTTGAAAGATTTCGGTAAGCGACCGCAAGTCTCTTGTCGATGCAGAATCATCAGAGTTGGTATGATTTTGTACCTCCCCTAATAGCACGGAACATTCCGGGAACGTTCCGCGGGCACCTTCGGAATGTTCCACTGGAACGTTCCCGGAACGTGTAAAATGTCCGCCCTTGGGAACGTTCCAGTGGAACGTCCCACTGGGACCTGAGGGGAACCTTCCATCATTGTTGTTTTTAACAACAATTATCTCGTAAACCGTAAGAGATAGGTAAGATTGGATGTCATTTTTGAGTTTTGAGTACCGCATATACTACACTATAATATGATATCCGTATCATAAATTGACATCGATTTTGACCTATCACTTACGTTTTACGCGTTTTTTATTGATAATAATAACAATAACGTTAATTTAGGTTTGGAACGTTCCCAAGTGGCGGACATTTTACACCTCCCTGGAACGTTCCTGGAACGTTCCGAAAGTTCCCGTGGAACGTTCCAGGAACGCTCCGTGCTATTAGGGATCGTAACCAATAATAGCCAGTTTTGAGAAAGATGCATTCAATCCATATAGAGATGAATCAAGAAGATTCTGATGAGCAACTCTTACTGTGTTTTCACACATTTTCAATTGAGACGTGTATAAGTAATTGGTTCGAAACACTCTGTACAATTGATATGAAGTGATGAGAAGTATCTTCTTTTATAAATGCAAAATGAAGAAACAGGGAGTAGGATATTAAGAAAAAAGTGGGGAAAAAAGAAGTGGGGATATATACAAGAAAAATTTCTACAGATGTACTTCAAGTATTCATGAATCATTAGGAGATTTTATAATAAAACAATCTAAAAATAAATTTCTACACTACTTAAAATAAAAATGTAACAAAAAAATAATTTAGGCATGATTCTCATACGATAAAAATAAAGCATATTTTTCTTCTTGAAACGCATTGTACTTGATGACAATGATAATGCAAACAGAAAAAATACTGTTCAAGGATATTCTCTGTCTGGTTTATGATTAATCCAATATGATTATCACAAGAAGAAAATAAGAAGAAATGCAGACGCATCGGATTATTCTCATCAGCTTTTACAATACCATGGAAAGAGAATATTCTGAAATAAGAGAACTTGAAGACGCACATATGTCCTGTATCATGTATCGTATCGAACGCATACACAAAAATGATAGATAAAACAATAAGAAAATCTTCTGAATTGCAAGACCTACAGATTTATTTCAATGTAAAGGTTAATATGTAAGTTATCATATACATATAAAAATTTCCCACTTTTACTCAATCTATTTAAGATCTTGCTTATAATATGACATAACTCAGTTTTATTTATACTTTAGGACAGTAAAGTTACCCAGTGTCTAGTAAGGGAAAAAAAGGTTGTGCAGTTGAGTGAAAAAGCCTGACAGGATTGAATTAATGCGTTGTAAACGCAGACTTGTGATGCTGACGAAAGCAAATCAGCGTTGACAGATACATTCAACAATAAATAGTCGACATTTTATTGCGTTTACCACAAAAGGATTGAAGAAAGATTAAAATACTTAATCTTCAATTCAACACCGCGTATTTTAAAATTAGGCCATAAGCTTGGTCTATTTAAAAATTCTGAACTTCTGCAGTTGGTTGTAAATATTTTGAAGAAAACAGGATTAGAAAATATTTTCATTCTGAGAGAATTAGTTTCAGAATTTAAAACGAGACAAGGTAAGATTGTTTTTTCATGAAGTTAAAAGTTAAATGTGAATATTTGTGATTATAAATAAAAAATATATATTTATATAAATATGATTTTAGTGGTGATCAAGTGGCCTGATAATGATGAAGAGATAAATATGGTTCTGGAAGAAGCCGCTATTTGTGCTGAAAATCTATTTAATCAAAATTCAAATGAATCAAGCGCGAAGAAAAAACCTAAAATGGTATCGAATATAGTTTTAAACTAGCTGTGAATTCGATTTCGAGTGTTTCCACTTTGTTTGTATTTAGAATTATATGGTGCTCATTTCACGAGCACTTTGCTTCCCGTTAGCAAATGTATTTGCTTCCTCATAGAGGAAGCATTCGTTATTTTTTCAATAATAGACAAACCAAAGTCTTCATTTTGCTCAATTTAAGAATAGAAATTTACTAAAAATGAAAAATTACAAAATAATACAACAAATGTTTTAAATACAAAGACAAATCAGACAAATCAAATCTTGCGTTCGAAATAATAATTTTTTGAGCTGGAGAAGGGAAAGGAAAAGTTCTGTCGCACCCTATCCCTTTCCCAGCTTTATGATTTCTTCACAAAAATTGTCATAATATTACTCTATTTGAAAATTTATGATCAAAAAGTCTTTTCTATTCATGCATCAACTTTAAATTATGTCGATGAAAAAAGTTTTTCTGTTTGAAACTGATGATTCAGATATTATAAATGAGCAGAACTTCCCTAATCTTCAATAAAGTGTATTATTATTATTATTATAGATCAATCGATTTGCCTCGAATCAAGAGATTTTTTTCCGTTCTTGCATCAATTTTGAATTATGTTACTGAAAAAAGTTTTATTATGAAAAACCGTGTTTTCAAATATTATGCAATTTCACAATAAAATGTATTAATATTATAGGTCAATCGATTCGTCTCAAATCA
>CAKNXH010067362.1:0-12357 GCA_932178445.1 Andricus quercusramuli | reverse complement strand
TTGGGGGTTGAAAACGAGGGTGTTCCGGAAGAGGTAGGGGGATGAAATTTTTTCTGGTATCTTCAAACATCAAGTGGAACTATTCCAAAACATAAAATTTTAGGTTTGGAAGTTAGGGCATTTTTTATGATTTTTTTTATTTTGGGGGTTGAAATGGGGTGTGTTCCGGAAGAGATAGGGGTGCGGTACCTTCTGGATTTGATTTTTGCACCAAATAATCTTATAATCAACACTAACATTTTAGGTCTGGAAGTTATGTAATTTTTTATGATTTTTCGATTCTTAGGGGACGATTTGGGGTGTGTTCCGGAGGTGCTAGGGAATTTTCCACAAAACAGTTCAATTTTCAATTTGAAAATATAAACTTTAACACAAAATTTCAGAATAAGCAGCTGAATTTTAAACTAAAAGCGATCAATTTTCAACAAAAATAGGAAAAAAACTTTATTTTCGAAAAAAAGACAACAAATTTTTCAGACAAAATCGTTGAATCTTTAATCAATGACAAGGAAAAAGTATAGTTCAATTTTTAACCAAGTAAATGAATTTTCAAAGAAAAAAGATTAATTCTCGAATCATATTTCTCAAATTATCAAATAAAAATGAATAATTTTTTTTTTAATTGTCTGTTAAGAAAATTTATTTTTAATTGAAAAAATTTAATTTTTAAAGAAATACTTGAATCTTTAACCAAACGTGATGAATTCTGAAAATTCTGAAAATTTCACATAAAAAGAATTAACTTTCAATGAAAAATATTTGAAACCTTAATGAAATTATTTTGAAATATTAAAATTAGGGTAATAAAAATTAAACTATTATTGTTTATTCATTTAATTATTATTTCATTATATATTATTTAATTATTATTTTGTTGAAAAGCAAACAGTTTTGTTGAAAATTTGTCTTTTGACTTGATAATTCAACAATTTTAATGATATTATTTTCGATTTTTGTTTAAAAATTCATCTTTTTTGTAGAAATTGCATCTTTTTTGCTTCAGTTGAAAGTTACTATTTTATTCAAAATTCACACTTTTGGGTTGATAATTCAACTGTTTTGTAGAAGATTCAACAAACAGGTAGGAATTAAACTATTTAGTCGAAAGTTGATCTACGCGTAATTTATTAAGAATTCATGCTTTCAGTTGAAGATTAATTATTTCAATGAAAAATTGATTTCTCAGGTTGAGAATTAAACAAGTTTATTACTAAATCGTTTTTTTGTTGTTAAAAATCAATTTGTTTGGTTATTAATGCAACTGTATGGTTCGAAAATTAATCTGTTTTAGTTGAGGATTCAAGTATTTTGTTGAAAATTGATCTTTTTTAGTTAAATTCGACTGCTTTTCATTCAAAATAAATATATTTTTTGGTTTAAATAACAACTATTAAATTTTTCGTCTAATGTTAGTATTTTCGGATTAAAAATGCCACTGTTCTGTAGGGATTCATCTCTTCGTCTTGAAAATTGAACAATTTGGTACAAGATTCAACTGTTTCATAGAAAATTCATTCTTTTTTTTTGTTGAAAATTAACTTTTCGTATTAAAAATTATTTTATTCAAAGGAAAATCAACCTAATCAATTTTTCGTTGAAATTAATTTTTTTTTTAAATTAAAAATTACATTTTTTGGCTAAAAATGTATGTCATTTGATGAAAATTCATATTTTTTGAAATTCCAATTATTCGGTTAGGAAATGCATATATTTTGTTGCAAAAATGTCTCTTTTAGTATAAAATTAATCTTCTTTTCTCAAAATTAATCTTTTTGATTGAAAATTCAATTATTTGGTTCAGAATTGATCTAATTTATTAAAAATGTATTTTTTTTTTAGTTGAACATTTATCATTTTAATGAAAAATTCATTTCTTTAATTGAAAATGTAACTATTTTGTTGAAAAATCGTTTGTTTTGTTGTAAACAAATTTTTTCCTTCATTAATGCAACTGTATGGTTGAGAAATTATTCTGATTTAGTTGAGAACTCAAGTGTTTTGTTGAAAATTCCTTTTTTTAAATTGAAAATTATTATTTATGTAACTTATTGAACAGTCGTCTTTTTTGATTAAAAATTAATATTCTTGATAAAAAATTCAATTATTCGCTTAAAAGTTTATATATTTATTGAGAATTCGTATTTTTGTGTAGAAAAATAATTTTGTTTTGAAATTAATAATTTTGGTTCAAAATTTAATTATTTGATTCATTCAACTGCCTTTGACATAAAATAAAAGTTTTTCCCTGTTTGAAATATCAACTATTATATATTTTGTTAAGCATTCGTTTTCTTTGGTTGAAAATCCAACTACCTGGTTAAAGGATGAACTACTTTGTTAATTAATAAGAACCAGTACAATTTTTCGAAACTTCTCCCGCCGTAAAATTTTATTACGCTACTTTTGGATGACCGCTGAATAAATTCAAGACAAAATTTAGCTGGAAAAAATTACGTAAGATAGGAGGGCCACTCGAATCTAAAAAGAACATTCCCTTAGTTTTAAGAAAATATTTTCTGAGTGCAAATAATTTTATTATCTGCAGTTCTGTGAGAGCTAAATTGACAACAAGATTTATTTTCTACCCCTTGTTGAGTGAATTTTCTGCTCGAGAAGAAATATGATCCCCTTTTTATCTAAAAATCTTGACGCGATAGAGCTTTCAAGGGATGCCTTGAAATGACAAGCATAGGGACTCTGAGGAAAAGGAGTTTTCAGTTAAAAAGCAACTGTACATTTTTTCTGGGGATAATATATTTCAAAAGCGTATGCAGGAGAGCTAAGTAAATGCGGCAGTAAAGACAAGAATCTTGAAGAGATTTCTAGCATTTGTCTCGTATAAAACGTCACTCATTTATAAAATTCTTCAATTTCATGCGAGGTTGAACTCCTTTCTATAAACGGAAAGACATTTCACTATAATATTTAAGGAAACTGAATTACACGCTACTCTTAGAATATAAGAAAAATTACCAACAGCCGGTAATAGAGAAATTTTTATTACCAATGATCGTGATGAAGATGAGTAACATCTTCAGCGCAATTGAGTAGAATTTTAAAAGTTGTACTTATTGCAGCAGAAACTCCCACAATTAGCGCAGCTTTGGATTTTTTTTTGTAATCTACATTATGTCGATAAGGTAGGAACTTGAAAGGCCGACGGTCGGTAACAGAGAGTTTTTCATTACCAACGGTCGATAATGACATATCGATAGTAACATATCTATGGGTCAATGGTGCGGCATTCTAAAAGATGTATTCATTTTTTCAGAAACTCCCACGATTGACGAAATTTTGAATTTTTTCGTATAATGTAGTTGATGCCGGTAAGGTAGGTACATAAAAGGCCGATAAACTGTAGATAGTTTCGAGAAACATGCTCTACCGGCTCTTGATAATTTGGATCGCTGCAAAATATTTAGTAAAACTGAACTGTGACATTCACAATGGGTGAAAGATTATCCGCAGTCAATATTGCAACTGTCTTTATTACCAGCGGTCGATAATGAGGATTTCTGACATATTGACGGGCAAATAGGGATCCTTGCATAACTGGTTCGATTACTGATCATATGCAGTAATCTAATGACTGTCGGTTACATAGAATGTAGCAGAAACAGTAGATCATTATCGATATTTTAGCACAGAAGAGAACCATTCTCATTTGGTAAGTCATAGCTACACTACTGGTTTTTAATATGGTGAATATTAAAATAGAATGCGAGAATGAATAACTGTATTTCAATCCGTATGTCGACTGTATAATTAATTATAAATGCAGCGAATATTAATGAGGCCGTGTCGAACAAAACTGAACCAGATATCACGTCATGAATTAAAAACTAGGCTAGCAGGAAGTCGATCGGTCATTTTATTTTCGAATTTAATCAAGCAGAACATTGAGTTTAATGAAATATATCCACCACTAGATGAATGCAAAATGATTTCAGATTTAACTGAAATGTGACAACAAGTGAATTAGGTTAGTATATATATTTGTAAATGAAATGCTTCCCAGAAAATAAAGAAATAATGTGGATGTGGAATGAAAGTGAAGAGGACGCTTATTGGTCAGCGTGAAGCAGCAAAATACCGATACAAGGGGTGCCTTCAAACGAGTCGAGCTTTAAATAATGCACATATAAATCGGCTTCATTGGGGCTGTTCTAAATCAACATAACACGTATTTTCGCTAGATCTTTTCAGTGGATTCTAGTCTGTGAGAGATCCAAAAATTGTACAATTTAAAATTAAAGAACCTCAGAATAAGAGAACTGAGCGGAACGTTTATTGGAATGACATTTTTGACAAAATAGTTGAATTTTCAATCTAGAAAATTAATTGTTTAACCAAATGGTCAATTTGTCAGACGAAAAAAGATGAAACGTCAAGCAAAAAATTGAATTTTTTGAAGATAGTTGAGGTCTCAACAAAAGAAGATGAATTTTGTAATCCAACAGCACGAATTTTCTGTTCAAATAGTCGAAAGTTGTACCAAATTGTTGAATTTTTAACTAAACAGTTGACTTCTTGAAGAAAAAAAAATTTTAACCAAACATTTGCATTTGCAAACAAATATTTAAACTTTCAAATAAAAAATACGAATTTTCAATGTAATAGTTAAACTTTTAACCTACAAAGATGAATTTTGAACCAAATGGTCAACAATTTATTTAAAAAAAGATGAAACTTTAACAAAAACAAGTTGAATTTTCGACAAAAAGATAAATTATCAACAAAAAATGAGTAGTTCATATTTCAACAACAAAATTTTCAATAAAGTAGTCAAGCTTGTAACCAAAGAGTTGAATTTCCAGTAAAATAATTAGATAAGAGATGAAATTTAAGACAAAAATGAGGAAGTTTCAACCAAGAACATTGATTTTCTACCAAAAGATTATTTTTCAAGAAAATACATGAATTTTCAAACAAATAGTCAATTTTCCATCTAACAAATACGAATATTCAACTCTAAATGATAACGCTTGACTTAAAAAAATTAATGAACTTTCAACAAAATGATGAATTTTTAACCGAAAAATAGTAAATTGCGAACGAATCAGATTATTTTTCCATCAAAAAGGACGAATTTTCAGCTAAAAAGATCAACTTTCAACCATAAATCGAAAAGCTGAATTTTCAATAAAGAAATTAATTCTAAACAAAAAGAACGGATGTTCAACAAACTAGGCAAATTTTCGATTGAAACAATACATTTTCAAATGAAATGATGAATTTTCAGCTCAAAGCATCAATTTTCAACCGAAAATGGAAATGTTAAATTTTCAGTTTAAAAATAAATTTTCAATAAAGAAAAAATAATTTTTAAGCAATAGTTACATTTTTAAGCAAAGAGTAACCTTTAATGAAAAAAATAATTTCTTTACAAAGTAGTTAAACTTTTACCCAATTAGTTGAATTTTTAACTAAAATCATGAATCTTCAACTTAAGCAGTCAAATTTTCAGTGAAAGAAGTTAATTTTTAATCAAAACAAAAACAATTTTTCAACCAAAAAAAGCTAAATTTTTAACAAATCATGTGAAGATATATGTATAATAAAAAAAAGTGATTTTAATATTAAATAAAAACAGTTGAATTCGAAGTTTTAATTTTCAATCAAGAAATTTTCAAAAAGATAGGTAGGTAGATTTTTAACCCAAAAGTTGAATTTTCAGTCAAAAAGTTGAATTTTTATCCGCAAAAAAATAGAATTTCTGCTGAAGCAGATACATTTTTAAACCAAAAAGATTAATTGAAAAAAAGTAGTTGAATTTCCAGCCAAGAGAGATTTTAGTTGAATTTTCACTACTAAAATATGAATATTGAACAAAAAATTAATTCTATACCTAAATAGTTGCATTACCAACCCAAAAAGAAAAATTTGCAACAAAACTGCTGAATTTTCAATCGAAAAGAATAACATTTTAGCAAATTTTGAACTAGAAAAAGGAGAAAAGAACTGCAAAATCCTAACAAATTATGAATTTTTCTTTCATTTTATCCTCTTTTTTAAATAGTCAACAGTTTTTTTAAGAAAGAAATAATTTTGTTCAAACTTTTTTTTTGTTATAAACTAATGTTGCATATTTCGCCATTTTAATCTAATTTTTTCTGTTTCGGGTTGGCTCTGTCACCTTTTCAACATATAATTTTTTATAAATGGAATGAAACAATTTCAAATTAAAACGTATAAATTTTAAATTTATTATCCTTGACAGTTGTGGTCAGTTAGTGCCTCTATGGAAATACCCTGACTTTTGCCTGATTTCCAGGTTTCCCCTGACAGCTAGCTCGAAAATATCGAAGCTTCTGAGATGAATCTAACCTCATCTGGTATTGACTCGACGTTTAGCAGGAATTTCAAGCCCGAATAATATTATTCGAGTTAATTGGATTCATGGGCGAGCGTGTATTGATAGCAGAGGATGAAGGGAAGAGGGTGAGGAGTTTAGAAGCTCGATGAATACCGTGCATCGCGAAGGATCCTTGCATTGGTTGAGTAGGACCGAATAGAGAATTCTGAATAGATCAACACGTACATACAGACTACCTAAGGAAAGGACTGTATTAAATTGATGCAATTCCACAAGCGAAATAAGCCCCTGCGGAAAACTAATTGATTTTATAATTCTGCTTTCGAAATTACTGCCACAATAGGAGAAAATTACTATTGAAGAATTAGTCAAAGTAGGCACATCGCGTCTAAAAAAAAGGGTTTTATAGATTATTAAGACGTTGAGTTGTTCCAACCTCCCATACTCTCCATCCCTTACTCCCCCTACATTCCCCTACATACCCTCCCCACTCAATCTGCTCCCTACCACAACTTCTTCCTCCTCTATTTCCCCCTCTCGTCGGTTCCTCAGGTGACATTTCCCTTACCCTACTACCCTTCCTATCCCTCACTTCCCTTTTTCTATCCACCCTCCATTCCAATAATTTCCATTGATTCCCTACACTTACACTCACTTCTCCTACTTCCCTTCACCATTCCTCACTTCCCTTACCCTATTCACCTTCGTTTCTGATAATTTCCCCTACACGCCCACCCCTTATTTCCCTCCCTTTATTTCCTCCCACTTCCCCTACTGTCTCTCTCCTCATTTCCCATACTTCCCCTTTCCTCATTTCTCCTACTCGGCCCCCCTCATTTCACATACTTCCCTTCACCTCAATCCCCTTACTTCTCATAAATTTCCTACCCTCGTTTCCCCTAATTTCTCTCCAAACATTTCCCTTCACTTCTCCTACTTTTGCATCCCTATTTCCCATAATTCCCTTCCACATTTTGGATAAAGTTCCGAAAAGTACTTACCTCCGATTTATTTGAAACTTTGTATACCGATGTATTCTGATTCGCTGATTACCACGAGACGTTGGCAAGGGGAAGGTATGTGACATACATTATTTCTGCAACCAGTCACACGAGTGCCTCCCCCACCCTCCATTTGACATTGGGAAAAGGTAGGGGTTTGACCAACATTATTCCATTCAATTGGAAGTGAGTATCTTTCGGAAAAACTCACTCCCCTCCCCTACTTCACCTACTTTCCTCTCCACATCGCTCCTACTACACCTACTTCCTTACTTCCCCTTACTTTCCCGCGCCTCATGTCCCCTACTTTCTTTCCTCTCATTTTCCATCACTTCCCCTATTTTCCCTTTCTTCATTTCCCGTCAATTCTCCTACTTCCCCTCCAATCATTTCCCTTCACTGCCCCCAATTCTCCACTCGTCATTACTCTACACTTTTCCCCCTCACTTCCTACTTCCCTTCACCGAAGGAAATTTTAAAAGGTGACAGTCCTATGCATCTCGAATATAATTAACTAGCAAAAATAAAATAGTACTATAAAATAAAATTTGAGAAGCATGTTTAAAATTAGAACAGCTTCATTGGTTTCATAAAATTTTAATTCACTTTTAATTTTAATCAGCTTTCAGTGAGCTGTCACTTTTCTTTAATCAAATGATTTTATCTCAGCAGGAAATAGAAGCATGGAAAAATAATTTATAATTCAGAGTGGCATTTTATATATTGATAAGACGATCTCAAATGTCATTTTGGAACATCTTTTTATAAATAGGTCTATCTTGAAGATTATAAATGCAGATACTTCAATTTTTGATGTGTGTATTTCAAAATGATGTTTTAAATTCTGTTGAAATAATTTAATTTTCAAGATTCACAATGAAAAACTCTTTAATATTAGAAATGCATAAATACAAATTCTAAAATTTTGATGATTTCGAAAATCAAAAGTCAAGTTCTCCGTTCTATAAATCTTCCCAATTGAAGACATTTCGAATGTAAATCATCAAAATTGAAGAAATATGGAATTGCAAATTGTCAAAATTAAAAACCAAGAGCTATAAGAATGAAAATTCCTAAATTGTGATAATTTAGGAAATCAAAAGTAGAATTGAAAACTTAAATTATGATTTCCAAAATCATCAAAATTCAATTTTTATTTTTATAACTCTTCAAAATTAAAAAATTCTCAATATTGTGTTTTCAAAATTGCAGAAATTTGAATTTTAAATCTTTACAATTGAAGATTTTTTATTTTCGATAATTTATAATTAAGAATGGTTAAGTTCCTAGTTTAAAAGTTAGGTTTTCAATTCTAAATCTTCTACATTGAAGTGATTTTGAATGTACATCAAGAAAATTAAAGAATTTATAACTTTAATAGTTAAAACTTTTATAATTTTTACGATTTTCAATTTTAGAGATGTATGAATAAAAGTTCTTAAACTTTGATAATTTTGGAAATCAAATATCAAGTTTTCAATTATAAATCTTTAAATTTAGAGAAATTTTAAATCTAAACATTAACAACTCAATGTTTTGCAATTTCGAAGAGTTACAATTGGAAATTCTTGAAATTAAAACCCAATAATAAGAATAAGAAAATTCTTGAATTTTGAAAATATAATTGTGAATTTTTGTGTGGAAGAAGTTCCATTGTGAAGATTTACAACTGCAAATTCTTCCATTTTTACGATTTATAATTTAAAATTCTTCAATGTTGAAGATTTAGATTTGAAAATTCTTCAATTTTAAAGATTTGTAAATGAAAATTCTTGAACTTGGATGATTTTGAAGATCTTATGTAACGTTTTCAATTATAAGTCTACCAAATTAAAGAGATTTCGAATACAAATCATCAAAATAACAGAGAAGCAACAAGGATAAGGTCGGAGGAAGAAATAGTAAATGGAATGAAAAAAGAAATTAGGAAAGAAATAGCTGAGCTTAGAAAAGAGATGAGAAAATGTGAAGAAATTAGGGAAAATTTGGAAAAAGGATGCAAACTTTAGAAGAAAGATTAGAAAAGCAGAAGAACATAGTAAAAAGGAAGCAGCGTTGGAAATTGGGATAGAGAAGAAAGAAAGCTCAAGACAGGAGTTTTTTGGTGGAAAAGGGGGGAATTTAATGGGGAAAGGTTAAGAATAATAGAAAGAAGAATAGAATAGAAAGGAAAGAAAGAGATGAAAGAAAGAAAAAACATAGTGATAAAGGGTCTAAGAATAGAGAGGAAGTAACTGAAAGACGTATCGGAAGAAGACTAGAATACGAAAGAAATCCGAATATGAGAGGGAAATGATGATAAAGAGGGGGCGTTATATGGATGCTTAGAGAAAATACAGGATGATATAGCATGGGAAAAAAGAAATATACAGTACAAATTAAGGAAAATAGTCGAAGATGAAAGAAAGGAGGGAAAAAGAACGTGGGTCAAGTATGGGAGTCTACAGATTGAAGGTATATAGGGGGATCAGGATGAAAAAGGGAAGAGTTAGTAGATAGCGAAGTGACAGAGGATTATTAGAGTAAAAAATTACAGAGGAAAAGAAGAAATAGTAAAAAAAAACAAGAAGAGATAAGAAATTGAAGAAATGAAGAATGGAGGACATTTTACTTAGAAAGGAAAGACAGGAAATTTAGGAGAAATTTTGCACAATGGGAGGTTGCGGTAATGCTAGAGACGTTGCCAGATAGAAAGGGATGGTAAACAGTAAAAGGGAGATAACCAAGAGGTTGCAGATGACAGGCTCAAAATGCAAGGAGGTAGTAATTAAAATTGCAGAGCCATGTGAAGAAGTAGAAGATATTGAGGGATTAGGTAGAGATAGGAGAACTCATGGAAGAAAATAAAGAAAGGATTAAGCTTATAATGGGAGAACAGGATACAGGGGAGGAAGAAAATAGGAAGCAGAGAGAGGAAGAAAGTCGAAAGCTAAGAAACCGAATGAGAAGGAAGAGGGATTATTAAAAAGCCTGTAGGAGATGGGATGGTTCATCTTAAACATGGATATGAAGGGGGATGAGGAAGCGAAATGTACACGGTCAGGAGGAGAAAAGAAAAAAAATTGATTATGTGTAAGTGGACGACGAGGTAAGAGAAAAGGTTGAGAAACCGGAGGTAGGGGATTATATAGACTCGGTTCTCATAATAGTGCCATTAGAAGTACAAAAAAATAACAATAAGGATAAAATGGAAATGAATGTACAAAAAACAGGAAGAGGGAAATGTTCAATGGAAGGAAAAGAACAGTTCAAAGAGAAGGTTAGGAATATCTTAAACAGGAGACGGAAATGTAAACAAAGATATTGAAATAGTTATAGGAGATGTAAAAAGATTGTTCGAGGGCATTAGCAAAAAAGAAATTAGTGAAGGAGGGAGTAGAAGTTAATTGTATGATGAATTTGAAGAGAAGAAGGAAGTAGGAAAAGAATGAGAAAAATGGAGACAAGGGAAGAGCAATGAAGAAGAATATAGGAGAGAAAAGGATTTTACTAAAATGTGTGATGAAAGAATAAAGAAAAAAATAAAAGGTTCGAAAAAGAGGCGGAGAAGACTAACACAGAAGAAGAGGTTTGAAAGGTAGTTAAAAGGTAGGAAAAGAGACGAGGAAAAGGGCATAACAAGGGAAAAAATACTCAAGGTGTTAAGAATATCGAAAGATGGAAGGCATCTGGTACAGATGAGATTACGAATAAAGTCTGGAAATATGAGCGGAAAGAACTAAAGGAATGGGCATGGATTATGTGTATAGGAGAGTATGGAGAGAAGAGGGGTGGCCATAATTATGGAGAGGAGCAGTGGTACCAGTAGTGAAAAGGGCAAAGTGGAGGAGGTTACAGATTATATGGGAGTGATGCAAGTGCCAAATTTGTATAAGTTATATGTTACTGTTCTATAGGAGAGGTTAAAGAAAGGAATTGAGGAATGAAAGATAGTGCCACCGAATCAGACTGGGTTGAAGAAAGGGTACGAGGGAATGATGGCAATATTCGTGGACTTGAAAGCAGTATTTGACTCTTTTGACCGAGTGGAGATAGAAAAAGTTATTATGTAAAAGGGGATAAAAAAGGGTTCAATATAGTTTCGGAAATTTTTAAAGAGATAGAAAGCAGGATAAAGGAAGCAGAGCAAGTAGGAGATAGTTTCTGGTTGGTGAAAGGAGTCTGGCAAGATTGTCCTGTGGAGTTACTTTTATTTTATATATTAATTTCAGACTTAGAAGAAGAAATGAAGAGAAAAATATGGGGAGGTGTTAGGATGGGAAAAAAATATAAACTGGCATACACGACCGATGTAGTGCTGATGGCAGATTATGAAGAAGGGATGGCGGGATTAATTACAGGGTTGGAGAAATACTTACATGGGATAAAGTTAAGTTTGATTGTGAAAGAGACAAAGATAATTAGGTTTAGAAAATGAGGGGAAGAAAAAAAGAATGGGCTAGAAGATGAGAAGCAATACATTTAGAAGAGTAAAGGCGTTTAAATATTGGGGACATACCTTGTAAACAAATGGAGATCATAGAGCTCATATAGAAGCAAGGATGAAACATGCGGTAGGAGTGATGAGAAGATATGAGGAATAAGAAAAAAATGGTTGAAAAAGATTGGAAGAGGATGAGTAAAATATATAAGGTGGACGCCTGGAGATATGGTGAAAGAAGAAGCATTAGAAGTATTAGAGGGAGAGGAAGGGCATGGAAGTTCGAGGGGAAGCTAATGGTAGTAAAGGGAGGGGAATTAGTGAAAAGTGTTTAAAGGAGGTAGAAGAAAGGAGAGGGAGGGCGAATAGAAAAAACGAAGTAGGAAGAAGAAATAAGGGAGTTCTTTAGGACTAGGGACATACGAGAGGGGACGAGAGTGACCTATGAAGAATTACAGAAAAGAGACAGGGTGCATTCCAAATCAAAGAGCGGAGTCCCCTAGTTTCTTATCAACTAGTTTTTACTGCATATTGACTTTTTCAAAAACAATTTTCTTCTATTTCTTATTTTCGATATCGGGGAAAATCCTCAGCGAGAGAATTTTCGAGAAAGAATTTAG
>CAKNXH010067359.1:0-12284 GCA_932178445.1 Andricus quercusramuli | reverse complement strand
TTGGGGGTTGAAAACGAGGGTGTTCCGGAAGAGGTAGGGGGATGAAATTTTTTCTGGTATCTTCAAACATCAAGTGGAACTATTCCAAAACATAAAATTTTAGGTTTGGAAGTTAGGGCATTTTTTATGATTTTTTTTATTTTGGGGGTTGAAATGGGGTGTGTTCCGGAAGAGATAGGGGTGCGGTACCTTCTGGATTTGATTTTTGCACCAAATAATCTTATAATCAACACTAACATTTTAGGTCTGGAAGTTATGTAATTTTTTATGATTTTTCGATTCTTAGGGGACGATTTGGGGTGTGTTCCGGAGGTGCTAGGGAATTTTCCACAAAACAGTTCAATTTTCAATTTGAAAATATAAACTTTAACACAAAATTTCAGAATAAGCAGCTGAATTTTAAACTAAAAGCGATCAATTTTCAACAAAAATAGGAAAAAAACTTTATTTTCGAAAAAAAGACAACAAATTTTTCAGACAAAATCGTTGAATCTTTAATCAATGACAAGGAAAAAGTATAGTTCAATTTTTAACCAAGTAAATGAATTTTCAAAGAAAAAAGATTAATTCTCGAATCATATTTCTCAAATTATCAAATAAAAATGAATAATTTTTTTTTTAATTGTCTGTTAAGAAAATTTATTTTTAATTGAAAAAATTTAATTTTTAAAGAAATACTTGAATCTTTAACCAAACGTGATGAATTCTGAAAATTCTGAAAATTTCACATAAAAAGAATTAACTTTCAATGAAAAATATTTGAAACCTTAATGAAATTATTTTGAAATATTAAAATTAGGGTAATAAAAATTAAACTATTATTGTTTATTCATTTAATTATTATTTCATTATATATTATTTAATTATTATTTTGTTGAAAAGCAAACAGTTTTGTTGAAAATTTGTCTTTTGACTTGATAATTCAACAATTTTAATGATATTATTTTCGATTTTTGTTTAAAAATTCATCTTTTTTGTAGAAATTGCATCTTTTTTGCTTCAGTTGAAAGTTACTATTTTATTCAAAATTCACACTTTTGGGTTGATAATTCAACTGTTTTGTAGAAGATTCAACAAACAGGTAGGAATTAAACTATTTAGTCGAAAGTTGATCTACGCGTAATTTATTAAGAATTCATGCTTTCAGTTGAAGATTAATTATTTCAATGAAAAATTGATTTCTCAGGTTGAGAATTAAACAAGTTTATTACTAAATCGTTTTTTTGTTGTTAAAAATCAATTTGTTTGGTTATTAATGCAACTGTATGGTTCGAAAATTAATCTGTTTTAGTTGAGGATTCAAGTATTTTGTTGAAAATTGATCTTTTTTAGTTAAATTCGACTGCTTTTCATTCAAAATAAATATATTTTTTGGTTTAAATAACAACTATTAAATTTTTCGTCTAATGTTAGTATTTTCGGATTAAAAATGCCACTGTTCTGTAGGGATTCATCTCTTCGTCTTGAAAATTGAACAATTTGGTACAAGATTCAACTGTTTCATAGAAAATTCATTCTTTTTTTTTGTTGAAAATTAACTTTTCGTATTAAAAATTATTTTATTCAAAGGAAAATCAACCTAATCAATTTTTCGTTGAAATTAATTTTTTTTTTTAAATTAAAAATTACATTTTTTGGCTAAAAATGTATGTCATTTGATGAAAATTCATATTTTTTGAAATTCCAATTATTCGGTTAGGAAATGCATATATTTTGTTGCAAAAATGTCTCTTTTAGTATAAAATTAATCTTCTTTTCTCAAAATTAATCTTTTTGATTGAAAATTCAATTATTTGGTTCAGAATTGATCTAATTTATTAAAAATGTATTTTTTTTTTAGTTGAACATTTATCATTTTAATGAAAAATTCATTTCTTTAATTGAAAATGTAACTATTTTGTTGAAAAATCGTTTGTTTTGTTGTAAACAAATTTTTTCCTTCATTAATGCAACTGTATGGTTGAGAAATTATTCTGATTTAGTTGAGAACTCAAGTGTTTTGTTGAAAATTCCTTTTTTTAAATTGAAAATTATTATTTATGTAACTTATTGAACAGTCGTCTTTTTTGATTAAAAATTAATATTCTTGATAAAAAATTCAATTATTCGCTTAAAAGTTTATATATTTATTGAGAATTCGTATTTTTGTGTAGAAAAATAATTTTGTTTTGAAATTAATAATTTTGGTTCAAAATTTAATTATTTGATTCATTCAACTGCCTTTGACATAAAATAAAAGTTTTTCCCTGTTTGAAATATCAACTATTATATATTTTGTTAAGCATTCGTTTTCTTTGGTTGAAAATCCAACTACCTGGTTAAAGGATGAACTACTTTGTTAATTAATAAGAACCAGTACAATTTTTCGAAACTTCTCCCGCCGTAAAATTTTATTACGCTACTTTTGGATGACCGCTGAATAAATTCAAGACAAAATTTAGCTGGAAAAAATTACGTAAGATAGGAGGGCCACTCGAATCTAAAAAGAACATTCCCTTAGTTTTAAGAAAATATTTTCTGAGTGCAAATAATTTTATTATCTGCAGTTCTGTGAGAGCTAAATTGACAACAAGATTTATTTTCTACCCCTTGTTGAGTGAATTTTCTGCTCGAGAAGAAATATGATCCCCTTTTTATCTAAAAATCTTGACGCCATAGAGCTTTCAAGGGATGCCTTGAAATGACAAGCATAGGGACTCTGAGGAAAAGGAGTTTTCAGTTAAAAAGCAACTGTACATTTTTTCTGGGGATAATATATTTCAAAAGCGTATGCAGGAGAGCTAAGTAAATGCGGCAGTAAAGACAAGAATCTTGAAGAGATTTCTAGCATTTGTCTCGTATAAAACGTCACTCATTTATAAAATTCTTCAATTTCATGCGAGGTTGAACTCCTTTCTATAAACGGAAAGACATTTCACTATAATATTTAAGGAAACTGAATTACACGCTACTCTTAGAATATAAGAAAAATTACCAACAGCCGGTAATAGAGAAATTTTTATTACCAATGATCGTGATGAAGATGAGTAACATCTTCAGCGCAATTGAGTAGAATTTTAAAAGTTGTACTTATTGCAGCAGAAACTCCCACAATTAGCGCAGCTTTGGATTTTTTTTTGTAATCTACATTATGTCGATAAGGTAGGAACTTGAAAGGCCGACGGTCGGTAACAGAGAGTTTTTCATTACCAACGGTCGATAATGACATATCGATAGTAACATATCTATGGGTCAATGGTGCGGCATTCTAAAAGATGTATTCATTTTTTCAGAAACTCCCACGATTGACGAAATTTTGAATTTTTTCGTATAATGTAGTTGATGCCGGTAAGGTAGGTACATAAAAGGCCGATAAACTGTAGATAGTTTCGAGAAACATGCTCTACCGGCTCTTGATAATTTGGATCGCTGCAAAATATTTAGTAAAACTGAACTGTGACATTCACAATGGGTGAAAGATTATCCGCAGTCAATATTGCAACTGTCTTTATTACCAGCGGTCGATAATGAGGATTTCTGACATATTGACGGGCAAATAGGGATCCTTGCATAACTGGTTCGATTACTGATCATATGCAGTAATCTAATGACTGTCGGTTACATAGAATGTAGCAGAAACAGTAGATCATTATCGATATTTTAGCACAGAAGAGAACCATTCTCATTTGGTAAGTCATAGCTACACTACTGGTTTTTAATATGGTGAATATTAAAATAGAATGCGAGAATGAATAACTGTATTTCAATCCGTATGTCGACTGTATAATTAATTATAAATGCAGCGAATATTAATGAGGCCGTGTCGAACAAAACTGAACCAGATATCACGTCATGAATTAAAAACTAGGCTAGCAGGAAGTCGATCGGTCATTTTATTTTCGAATTTAATCAAGCAGAACATTGAGTTTAATGAAATATATCCACCACTAGATGAATGCAAAATGATTTCAGATTTAACTGAAATGTGACAACAAGTGAATTAGGTTAGTATATATATTTGTAAATGAAATGCTTCCCAGAAAATAAAGAAATAATGTGGATGTGGAATGAAAGTGAAGAGGACGCTTATTGGTCAGCGTGAAGCAGCAAAATACCGATACAAGGGGTGCCTTCAAACGAGTCGAGCTTTAAATAATGCACATATAAATCGGCTTCATTGGGGCTGTTCTAAATCAACATAACACGTATTTTCGCTAGATCTTTTCAGTGGATTCTAGTCTGTGAGAGATCCAAAAATTGTACAATTTAAAATTAAAGAACCTCAGAATAAGAGAACTGAGCGGAACGTTTATTGGAATGACATTTTTGACAAAATAGTTGAATTTTCAATCTAGAAAATTAATTGTTTAACCAAATGGTCAATTTGTCAGACGAAAAAAGATGAAACGTCAAGCAAAAAATTGAATTTTTTGAAGATAGTTGAGGTCTCAACAAAAGAAGATGAATTTTGTAATCCAACAGCACGAATTTTCTGTTCAAATAGTCGAAAGTTGTACCAAATTGTTGAATTTTTAACTAAACAGTTGACTTCTTGAAGAAAAAAAAATTTTAACCAAACATTTGCATTTGCAAACAAATATTTAAACTTTCAAATAAAAAATACGAATTTTCAATGTAATAGTTAAACTTTTAACCTACAAAGATGAATTTTGAACCAAATGGTCAACAATTTATTTTAAAAAAGATGAAACTTTAACAAAAACAAGTTGAATTTTCGACAAAAAGATAAATTATCAACAAAAAATGAGTAGTTCATATTTCAACAACAAAATTTTCAATAAAGTAGTCAAGCTTGTAACCAAAGAGTTGAATTTCCAGTAAAATAATTAGATAAGAGATGAAATTTAAGACAAAAATGAGGAAGTTTCAACCAAGAACATTGATTTTCTACCAAAAGATTATTTTTCAAGAAAATACATGAATTTTCAAACAAATAGTCAATTTTCCATCTAACAAATACGAATATTCAACTCTAAATGATAACGCTTGACATAAAAAAATTAATGAACTTTCAACAAAATGATGAATTTTTAACCGAAAAATAGTAAATTGCGAACGAATCAGATTATTTTTCCATCAAAAAGGACGAATTTTCAGCTAAAAAGATCAACTTTCAACCATAAATCGAAAAGCTGAATTTTCAATAAAGAAATTAATTCTAAACAAAAAGAACGGATGTTCAACAAACTAGGCAAATTTTCGATTGAAACAATACATTTTCAAATGAAATGATGAATTTTCAGCTCAAAGCATCAATTTTCAACCGAAAATGGAAATGTTAAATTTTCAGTTTAAAAATAAATTTTCAATAAAGAAAAAATAATTTTTAAGCTATAGTTACATTTTTAAGCAAAGAGTAACCTTTAATGAAAAAAATAATTTCTTTACAAAGTAGTTAAACTTTTACCCAATTAGTTGAATTTTTAACTAAAATCATGAATCTTCAACTTAAGCAGTCAAATTTTCAGTGAAAGAAGTTAATTTTTAATCAAAACAAAAACAATTTTTCAACCAAAAAAAGCTAAATTTTTAACAAATCATGTGAAGATATATGTATAATAAAAAAAAGTGATTTTAATATTAAATAAAAACAGTTGAATTCGAAGTTTTAATTTTCAATCAAGAAATTTTCAAAAAGATAGGTAGGTAGATTTTTAACCCAAAAGTTGAATTTTCAGTCAAAAAGTTGAATTTTTATCCGCAAAAAAATAGAATTTCTACTGAAGCAGATACATTTTTAAACCAAAAAGATTAATTGAAAAAAAGTAGTTGAATTTCCAGCCAAGAGAGATTTTAGTTGAATTTTCACTACTAAAATATGAATATTGAACAAAAAATTAATTCTATACCTAAATAGTTGCATTACCAACCCAAAAAGAAAAATTTGCAACAAAACTGCTGAATTTTCAATCGAAAAGAATAACATTTTAGCAAATTTTGAACTAGAAAAAGGAGAAAAGAACTGCAAAATCCTAACAAATTATGAATTTTTCTTTCATTTTATCCTCTTTTTTAAATAGTCAACAGTTTTTTTAAGAAAGAAATAATTTTGTTCAAACTTTTTTTTTGTTATAAACTAATGTTGCATATTTCGCCATTTTAATCTAATTTTTTCTGTTTCGGGTTGGCTCTGTCACCTTTTCAACATATAATTTTTTATAAATGGAATGAAACAATTTCAAATTAAAACGTATAAATTTTAAATTTATTATCCTTGACAGTTGTGGTCAGTTAGTGCCTCTATGGAAATACCCTGACTTTTGCCTGATTTCCAGGTTTCCCCTGACAGCTAGCTCGAAAATATCGAAGCTTCTGAGATGAATCTAACCTCATCTGGTATTGACTCGACGTTTAGCAGGAATTTCAAGCCCGAATAATATTATTCGAGTTAATTGGATTCATGGGCGAGCGTGTATTGATAGCAGAGGATGAAGGGAAGAGGGTGAGGAGTTTAGAAGCTCGATGAATACCGTGCATCGCGAAGGATCCTTGCATTGGTTGAGTAGGACCGAATAGAGAATTCTGAATAGATCAACACGTACATACAGACTACCTAAGGAAAGGACTGTATTAAATTGATGCAATTCCACAAGCGAAATAAGCCCCTGCGGAAAACTAATTGATTTTATAATTCTGCTTTCGAAATTACTGCCACAATAGGAGAAAATTACTATTGAAGAATTAGTCAAAGTAGGCACATCGCGTCTAAAAAAAAGGGTTTTATAGATTATTAAGACGTTGAGTTGTTCCAACCTCCCATACTCTCCATCCCTTACTCCCCCTACATTCCCCTACATACCCTCCCCACTCAATCTGCTCCCTACCACAACTTCTTCCTCCTCTATTTCCCCCTCTCGTCGGTTCCTCAGGTGACATTTCCCTTACCCTACTACCCTTCCTATCCCTCACTTCCCTTTTTCTATCCACCCTCCATTCCAATAATTTCCATTGATTCCCTACACTTACACTCACTTCTCCTACTTCCCTTCACCATTCCTCACTTCCCTTACCCTATTCACCTTCGTTTCTGATAATTTCCCCTACACGCCCACCCCTTATTTCCCTCCCTTTATTTCCTCCCACTTCCCCTACTGTCTCTCTCCTCATTTCCCATACTTCCCCTTTCCTCATTTCTCCTACTCGGCCCCCCTCATTTCACATACTTCCCTTCACCTCAATCCCCTTACTTCTCATAAATTTCCTACCCTCGTTTCCCCTAATTTCTCTCCAACCATTTCCCTTCACTTCTCCTATTTTTGCATCCCTATTTCCCATAATTCCCTTCCACATTTTGGATAAAGTTCCGAAAAGTACTTACCTCCGATTTATTTGAAACTTTGTATACCGATGTATTCTGATTCGCTGATTACCACGAGACGTTGGCAAGGGGAAGGTATGTGACATACATTATTTCTGCAACCAGTCACACGAGTGCCTCCCCCACCCTCCATTTGACATTGGGAAAAGGTAGGGGTTTGACCAACATTATTCCATTCAATTGGAAGTGAGTATCTTTCGGAAAAACTCACTCCCCTCCCCTACTTCACCTACTTTCCTCTCCACATCGCTCCTACTACACCTACTTCCTTACTTCCCCTTACTTTCCCGCGCCTCATGTCCCCTACTTTCTTTCCTCTCATTTTCCATCACTTCCCCTATTTTCCCTTTCTTCATTTCCCGTCAATTCTCCTACTTCCCCTCCACTCATTTCCCTTCACTGCCCCCAATTCCCCACTCGTCATTACTCTACACTTTTCCCCCTCACTTCCTACTTCCCTTCACCGAAGGAAATTTTAAAAGGTGACAGTCCTATGCATCTCGAATATAATTAATTTTAATTTTAATTCACTTTTAATTTTAATCAGCTTTCAGTGAGCTGTCACTTTTCTTTAATCAAATGATTTTATCTCAGCAGGAAATAGAAGCATGGAAAAATAATTTATAATTCAGAGTGGCATTTTATATATTGATAAGACGATCTCAAATGTCATTTTGGAACATCTTTTTATAAATAGGTCTATCTTGAAGATTATAAATGCAGATACTTCAATTTTTGATGTGTGTATTTTAAAATGATGTTTTAAATTCTGTTGAAATAGTTTAATTTTCAAGATTCACAATGAAAAACTCTTTAATATTAGAAATGCATAAATACCAATTCTAAAATTTTGATGATTTCGAAAATCAAAAGTCAAGTTCTCCGTTCTATAAATCTTCCCAATTGAAGACATTTCGAATGTAAATCATCAAAATTGAAGAAACATGGAATTGCAAATTGTCAAAATTAAAAACCAAGAGCTATAAGAATGAAAATTCCTAAATTGTGATAATTTAGGAAATCAAAAGTAGAATTGAAAACTTAAATTATGATTTCCAAAATCATCAAAATTCAATTTTTATTTTTATAACTCTTCAAAATTAAAAAATTCTCAATATTGTGTTTTCAAAATTGCAGAAATTTGAATTTTAAATCTTTACAATTGAAGATTTTTTATTTTCGATAATTTATGATTAAGAATGGTTAAGTTCCTAGTTTAAAAGTTAGGTTTTCAATTATAAATCTTCTACATTGAAGTGATTTTGAATGTACATCAAGAAAATTAAAGAATTTATAACTTTAGTAGTTAAAACTTTTATAATTTTCACGATTTTCAATTTTAGAGATGTATAAATAAAAGTTCTTAAACTTTGATAATTTTGGAAATCAAATATCAAGTTTTCAATTATAAATCTTTAAATTTAGAGAAATTTTAAATCTAAACATTAACAACTCAATGTTTTGCAATTTCGAAGAGTTACAATTGGAAATTCTTGAAATTAAAACCCAATAATAAGAATAAGAAAATTCTTGAATTTTGAAAATATAATTGTGAATTTTTGTGTGGAAGAAGTTCCATTGTGAAGATTTACAACTGCAAATTCTTCCATTTTTACGATTTATAATTTAAAATTCTTCAATGTTGAAGATTTAGATTTGAAAATTCTTCAATTTTAAAGATTTGTAAATGAAAATTCTTGAACTTGGATGATTTTGAAGATCTTATGTAACGTTTTCAATTATAAGTCTACCAAATTAAAGAGATTTCGAATACAAATCATCAAAATAACAGAGAAGCAACAAGGATAAGGTCGGACGAAGAAATAGTAAATGGAATGAAAAAAGAAATTAGGAAAGAAATAGCTGAGCTTAGAAAAGAGATGAGAAAATGTGAAGAAATTAGGGAAAATTTGGAAAAAGGATGCAAACTTTAGAAAAAAGATTAGAAAAGCAGAAGAACATAGTAAAAAGGAAGCAGCGTTGGAAATTGGGATAGAGAAGAAAGAAAGCTCAAGACAGGAGTTTTTTGGTGGAAAAGGGGGGAATTTAATGGGGAAAGGTTAAGAATAATAGAAAGAAGAATAGAATAGAAAGGAAAGAAAGAGATGAAAGAAAGAAAAAACATAGTGATAAAGGGTCTAAGAATAGAGAGGAAGTAACTGAAAGACGTATCGGAAGAAGACTAGAATACGAAAGAAATCCGAATATGAGAGGGAAATGATGATAAAGAGGGGGCGTTATATGGATGCTTAGAGAAAATACAGGATGATATAGCATGGGAAAAAAGAAATATACAGTACAAATTAAGGAAAATAGTCGAAGATGAAAGAAAGGAGGGAAAAAGAACGTGGGTCAAGTATGGGAGTCTACAGATTGAAGGTATATAGGGGGATCAGGATGAAAAAGGGAAGAGTTAGTAGATAGCGAAGTGACAGAGGATTATTAGAGTAAAAAATTACAGAGGAAAAGAAGAAATAGTAAAAAAAAAACAAGAAGAGATAAGAAATTGAAGAAATGAAGAATGGAGGACATTTTACTTAGAAAGGAAAGACAGGAAATTTAGGAGAAATTTTGCACAATGGGAGGTTGCGGTAATGCTAGAGACGTTGCCAGATAGAAAGGGATGGTAAACAGTAAAAGGGAGATAACCAAGAGGTTGCAGATGACAGGCTCAAAATGCAAGGAGGTAGTAATTAAAATTGCAGAGCCATGTGAAGAAGTAAAAGATATTGAGGGATTAGGTAGAGATAGGAGAACTCATGGAAGAAAATAAAGAAAGGATTAAGCTTATAATGGGAGAACAGGATACAGGGGAGGAAGAAAATAGGAAGCAGAGAGAGGAAGAAAGTCGAAAGCTAAGAAACCGAATGAGAAGGAAGAGGGATTATTAAAAAGCCTGTAGGAGATGGGATGGTTCATCTTGAACATGGATATGAAGGGGGATGAGGAAGCGAAATGTACACGGTCAGGAGGAGAAAAGAAAAAAAATTGATTATGTGTAAGTGGACGACGAGGTAAGAGAAAAGGTTGAGAAACCGGAGGTAGGGGATTATATAGATTCGGTTCTCATAATAGTGCCATTAGAAGTACAAAAAAATAACAATAAGGATAAAATGGAAATGAATGTACAAAAAACAGGAAGAGGGAAATGTTCAATGGAAGGAAAAGAACAGTTCAAAGAGAAGGTTAGGAATATCTTAAACAGGAGACGGAAATGTAAACAAAGATATTGAAATAGTTATAGGAGATGTAAAAAGATTGTTCGAGGGCATTAGCAAAAAAGAAATTAGTGAAGGAGGGAGTAGAAGTTAATTGTATGATGAATTTGAAGAGAAGAAGGAAGTAGGAAAAGAATGAGAAAAATGGAGACAAGGGAAGAGCAATGAAGAAGAATATAGGAGAAAAAAGGATTTTACTAAAATGTGTGATGAAAGAATAAAGAAAAAAATAAAAGGTTCGAAAAAGAGGCGGAGAAGACTAACACAGAAGAAGAGGTTTGAAAGGTAGTTAAAAGGTAGGAAAAGAGACGAGGAAAAGGGCATAACAAGGGAAAAAATACTCAAGGTGTTAAGAATATCGAAAGATGGAAGGCATCTGGTACAGATGAGATTACGAATAAAGTCTGGAAATATGAGCGGAAAGAACTAAAGGAATGGGCATGGATTATGTGTATAGGAGAGTATGGAGAGAAGAGGGGTGGCCATAATTATGGAGAGGAGCAGTGGTACCGGTAGTGAAAAGGGCAAAGTGGAGGAGGTTACAGATTATATGGGAGTGATGCAAGTGCCAAATTTGTATAAGTTATATGTTACTGTTCTATAGGAGAGGTTAAAGAAAGGAATTGAGGAATGAAAGATAGTGCCACCGAATCAGACTGGGTTGAAGAAAGGGTACGAGGGAATGATGGCAATATTCGTGGACTTGAAAGCAGCATTTGACTCTTTTGACCGAGTGGAGATAGAAAAAGTTATTATGTAAAAGGGGATAAAAAAGGGTTCAATATAGTTTCGGAAATTTTTAAAGAGATAGAAAGCAGGATAAAGGAAGCAGAGCAAGTAGGAGATAGTTTCTGGTTGGTGAAAGGAGTCTGGCAAGATTGTCCTGTGGAGTTACTTTTATTTTATATATTAATTTCAGACTTAGAAGAAGAAATGAAGAGAAAAATATGGGGAGGTGTTAGGATGGGAAAAAAATATAAACTGGCATACACGACCGATGTAGTGCTGATGGCAGATTATGAAGAAGGGATGGCGGGATTAATTACAGGGTTGGAGAAATACTTACATGGGATAAAGTTAAGTTTGATTGTGAAAGAGACAAAGATAATTAGGTTTAGAAAATGAGGGGAAGAAAAAAAGAATGGGCTAGAAGATGAGAAGCAATACATTTAGAAGAGTAAAGGCGTTTAAATATTGGGGACATACCTTGTAAACAAATGGAGATCATAGAGCTCATATAGAAGCAAGGATGAAACATGCGGTAGGAGTGATGAGAAGATATGAGGAATAAGAAAAAAATGGTTGAAAAAGATTGGAAGAGGATGAGTAAAATATATAAGGTGGACGCCTGGAGATATGGTGAAAGAAGAAGCATTAGAAGTATTAGAGGGAGAGGAAGGGCATGGAAGTTCGAGGGGAAGCTAATGGTAGTAAAGGGAGGGGAATTAGTGAAAAGTGTTTAAAGGAGGTAGAAGAAAGGAGAGGGAGGGCGAATAGAAAAAACGAAGTAGGAAGAAGAAATAAGGGAGTTCTTTAGGACTAGGGACATACGAGAGGGGACGAGAGTGACCTATGAAGAATTACAGAAAAGAGACAGGGTGCATTCCAAATCAAAGAGCGGAGTCCCCTAGTTTCTTATCAACTAGTTTTTACTGCATATTGACTTTTTCAAAAACAATTTTCTTCTATTTCTTATTTTCGATATCGGGGAAAATCCTCAGCGAGAGAATTTTCGAGAAAGAATTTAG
>CAKNXH010067357.1:0-10894 GCA_932178445.1 Andricus quercusramuli | reverse complement strand
TTTGTAAAAAAACTCACTCTACCAGAGTATGAGTACTCTGACAAAAGAGATATTAGGCCACGCTTAGTTACGAACCTAGCTTCACAGCAAGCACCGGTAGGCGTGGCCTAACATCGCTTTTGTCAGAGTACTCATACTGTACAAGGATGGGTTTTCTTACAACCGTGGTAAGGCAAAGTTCCTTTATGGTATGAGCCATTTAATGCTAAAATTGTCTGACCTGATGCCAATATTGGTAGGAATTCATACCAATGTCGCACATGAAGTTCCGTGCTGTAATATAAAGAGCTCAGCCTACTATAACAGTGCGATTTTTTTCTCCGTGTATAATACAAATCGTTTTTGAATTTGATTTGAGATTGTGTTTCACCATATTTCACTTGTTACAAGAGAAATAAAATATCGTGTCATGAAAATGATTCAATTTTTCTCATTTCATGGATTAAAAAAAAGCACAATCAAGTACATATTGGAAACAATTGAATTTTTCAATCGTTTTCAGTGCAAGCCTTCTTACCGGGTCCTTCGTCTTTCTAAATCATTTCAAATATTTTTAAGATGGATTGGAATGTGAAATGTATATTTTCTTAAGATATTTTTATTTCATATACCTGATATAGTTTTTAAAATATATCTTATATATGGGTGATTCTTCAGAAACAGAATACTTTTAACAAAAGTAATTTCGTTTTTTAATATTTCAAATTTTCCTTTTTTTCATTAGTGCCTACTATTTCATTAGTATCTGTTTGAGTTTTTACGTAGCACGAGTGGCACGTGACCGGATTCCTACCTTACCGACACTTTTTGTATTTGTAAACTTATGTTAACATGAATAGCCACATCGAGTTGAGGGATGATAGTCCAGTCATCTTAGTCAAAATAAGGTAAGTATCTCGGAATTTGAGATACCCCGCTATAAACTTGTATAAACTTTTATTTGGCATCCTAAAACTTGTCTCAAAACCTACATATATTAGGGTGTACGCGTCTGTCAAAATCTAAGGTCAAACGTAAAAAAAATCGATTTTTTGCACATTTTTTTGCAAATATCTCGTTTTCTTTGAGGTTTACGCTATTTATATTTATTATCCATATTGTAGAGGATAGAATTCTCTACAACTTTTGTTTTAAAAGTTTTTTTATACGTTGAATCGTTTCCAAGATAGAGGACAGTGAGCGCGCAGTGATTAAATATGTAGAGTACCATTTAAGGTCAACCGGTAGTCCCGATCCAAAACACGCAACATAAAAAAAAAAAAAATTGATTAGCATTTCGAACTCGAAAGTTCATTGCCTCACTACCCGATTCGGGTAGTGTTTCTAGGTGGATAAATACTACCAGTGTGGGTCCACCACACCCACGACGGGTCAACAACACGCAGTATTCCCCGAACGGTCACCCATCCAAGTACTAACCGCGCCCAACACTGCTTAACTTCAGTGATCTAACGGGAACTGGTGTTTTCAGCGTGGTATCGCCGTTGACAACACGCAACATAAAGTTTATAAATTATTAATAAATATATAATTATAAATAATTCCCATTTTTTAATATTACGTTATAATTATTAATTTTTATCATTAATTAAAAATCTATCTATTCAATACGTCTTCTTTTTCAAGGAACCACTTTGTACTAAACTCGGTTATTCGTTAGTTTTGAATTGTATCTTGGTAACTACGGACGTAAAATTTCAAGAGTTATGGCTGATTTGTGTTTTATATGTAATGAGTCAAATTCGGAAGATGAATAATTAGTGGAAGTAGTGCGCGGTATAAAAACTTTGAGAAATGCAAGTATCGAACGAAACGACGGTCACATTGATCATTTAAAATCCGTAACCTCTGTCAAAGTGCATGAAAAGTGCCGAAGTGTTTACATTAGTAAAAACTGTATCCAAGCAGCAAATCAGCCGCTGGATAGTGTAAGGGCATATAAAATTCACATGGCTGTTCCGGTTGACCCCTGTTGTCTTTAAAATCAATTTTGAAAATTAAATTTTTGATACAAATGACTTTGTGGGAAGTCTATAAGCCATGTGTTCCAAAAATTTAATTTTCAAAATTGATTTTAAAGACAACAGGGGTCAACCGGAACGGCCATTTGAATTTTATATGCCCTTACACTATCCAGCGGCTCAAATGTTTATTTTGTGATGAAACAGCTGATGAGGCCGCAGAGACAAAGAAAAAAGAAAAGTGTAGACACAAGATAAAAAATGTGAGTACTCTTGAATTTAAAGACACTCCCATGTGGAAATCGGCCCGACTTAGCCCGACTTATAATTGGGCGCCAATTGGGCCCCAACTGGTTAGCCCAGATAACAAAAAGTGAAATTAATTAACAGATTATTTTGAGTATATGAGTAAGTGGATGCAATTCCACCCGAATCCTGAAACTTTTCCAATTATTCAGATTTTTTTATTATCAAAACTTATGTTAATACAGCCGATTAGTGTTTGATTTCTTGATTGCGCTTACATTGGGCATACCCATAGAACACCCATAGAACGCCCATAGTGGACGTTCTGCATTAATTAACAGATTATTTTTATTATATGTGACGTGCGCCGAAGAAACGGGGCTTACTCTAAAAAAATCGAAATCGAGGTTTTTACACCTTTCGATAGTTTTTGAGTTGCTCTTTTCAGTGAAACCATCGAAAAAAATTTCCGAGCGTTATTATTGCTAATAATTGAGTTGATAGGTAGCCGAGAAATCGTGCTTTCGCTCGAGATCCCGTGAAACACCTCCCACCACTCACCACTACATCTCCGCGTCTCATCTATTCCCCGTCCGTGAGCAGCGCCGCTACATGCGTGAGAATGCAGTGGCAAGTGGAGAGGGAAGATTTCCTTAGTCTTCCCTCTTTCCTAAAAGTCGCGTCTATCGGGTCGACTTCGACCGCTCGTCCTGAAAAATCTCGCTTTCCAGAGTAAGCCCCCTTTCTTCGGCGCACGTCACATATAAGTACGTGGATGCAATCCTATACAAATCCTGAAACTTTATATTTATTCCGATTTCTTAATTATCAAAACTTATGTTAATAAAGCCGATCAGTGTTTGCTTTCTTGATTGGGCTTACATTGGGCATACCCATAGAATGCCGATAGTGGACGTTCTACATTAATTAACATATTATTTTGATAATATGAGTAAGTGGATTCAATTCCACCCAAATCCTGAAGCTTTTCCAATTATTCAGAAGTATTAATTATCAAAACTTTTGTTGATAAAGCCGATCAGTGCTTAGTTGTTCTTAATTGGGCTTAAATTGAGCTTACCCATAGAACGCCTATAGTGAGCTCTATCGGAGCAAACCAGTCTGGATTCTGAACCCAAAAAGTAACCCCAGTTATATCGATAGAGGGCAGTAGAGAGTTAAAATGTTGGCTGTGGTCTGCTGCTACTCCCGGTAAGAAGGCTTGCATTAAAAAGTATTGGAAAATTTCATGTACCCAGTGGTAACGTAACAAATATTGAATACTTCTGGATCCCCTTTCTGTCCTCCCGTTTTGAATCTCCACAACAGTAGAAGTTATCTCTTAAATTGAAACCCTTTCTGTACCAAGCGGCGATGATATTTTTCTGAATAACTTTAGATACCGCGAAGCAATCATGAAATATAAAAATGTCAATCTTTTTTTCGAATTGTCTGTTTTTCGAATAATAATGAGGTCAAAAGCTTTTTAAAAGATAGCATCGGTCATTTTACGATGCCAGGATTAATTTCCACACAGATGGCTATGGTGAAAAATAATTTAAAAAATTGTTTATCATCATTTTATATTTTTGTAATTGATAATATTTGAACAAAGCAAATATTTTACGATAAAGAGATGTATTCTTGTGAATAACCCTACTAGATTTTGCAAATTTTTTGCTTTTGAAGCGCGTTTTAATGCTTCAAATGAAAATTGTGTTCTTAGTTTACTTGAGGTTACGTTTGGAAGCTCCGATCGGCTTTGAAAGGGATTGGAATCTTATTATTTTCGCCGCCTAATAAGGATTAAAAAACGAAGGACAGAAAAGGCATTCTTAGGGATTCAAAATTTCTAATACTTTTTAATGCAAGGCTTCTTACCGGGCTTACATCGCTAAATTTATTTTAAACTGAATCCGGTTAGAAATAAATATGAATCAGGATAATTCTGATAAAAAACACCGTGCAAATAATAAAATACGCATACCGATAACATTTTCAAGTAAAACAACAATAAATAAACAATTTGTTTTAAACTTGGCATTTTGTAATTTTGAAAAACCCGCCAGTATTAGTAAACGTGTGCGACTGCGCGAGCCGCAACGCCGCAGACGGGCTCTGTCGTCTGCACTAAAGCAGTCGCGCACGCCATTTTTTCTTGAAGTCGAGTCCGATGACGCTTTCGTAACATCAGACTATTTTTACAAAGTTCTTCCGTTTTTTTTATAGTAAAAATAAACAAATTAAGTGATTACCTTTGTGTTGTTTCTCATTCTCAGTTGAGTAATCGTATTAACCCAAATTTAATGCAAAAACACCACGTCAGATGCTTTCAGGACTGAGCTGACTGTTGGAAGAGACTGGGACGGAGGTCAAAAGGAATAACAGGATGCTGAAAATTCTTAAATCATTAAGAAGTGTCAAATTTGAAGAAAATAACAAATATTTATCATTTATTTTACTTTCAATTTTATGAATTCAATAATTGTACCTTTTTTCATTAATTGGGCATAAAGTGGGCTGCCCAAGTAAGGCCCAGCTATTTGCCTCAAATTTAAAGAAAAGTAAGAACAAATATTCATCATTTATTAGGTATACTTTCAATTTTATGAATTCAATAATTGTACATTTTTTCATTAATTGGGCATAAAGTGGGCTGCCCAAGTAAGGCCCAGCTATTTGCCTCAATCTGGGCATTCGTAGGGCTGACCGTTACAACCCAGACAGTTGCCCAGTTGGGCAGTATTTGGGTTGCCCAATTGGGCCCCAACTATTAATTGGGCAATCTGGTTGGGGCCCAGTCTGGCCCCAATCAACTTTTCCTTATCAAAAAAGCAGAAGAACGTGGTGATGATTTCGGAGAATTGGTAAAAAGTAGTATACTTTTTCATCATGATTTGACTGCTGCTGAAGCTAAATACCATGATGTTTGCTTTACAAATTTCTCAAATAAAACATCAACATCATCGCCTCATCAAAAACCTCGTAAAGATAATCAAGTTTCAGAAGCTATGTTTGAAATTTTTAATTACATAGAAAATAATAACGATTCACAATTCACACTAAAATAGCTTAGAGATGTCTTGGCAGAGTATGTATGTACCAGATGATAAAAGTATCATTACAAGACTGCAACAGAAGTACTTAAGGGCATGTGACACAGCCAAATACCTACATTACCGACCTCACTTTTTCAATTTTCTGATTTTTTTTTTGAATCTAAGCACTTTTTTTGTAATTAAAATATCGGGCTGAAACTTTGGAAAATGTATGAGAAGACAATAAACTACGTTTACGTACCTTATTCGAGGATGAACTTCGCAAAAAATTATTTTCGAAGAAATTAAAACTGGGTGCATTTTTTGAACCTGAGAACTTTTTTTATAAGTGAAATATCGGCTTCAAACTTTGAGGAATGCAAGAGCCGACAGCGAAGTACGTTTATGTACATCATTTGAGTATAAAAGATGCAAAAAGAAAAATTCCAACTAAATGTCAACAACGCTTGCCAGTTCGGTCGGTATTCGCGATGAGCACGAAAATGCGAAGTCTGGCGGCCACTGAACGAGGCCAATAGCGATTTCAATACTTACATAATTCAACATTGAAACAACATATTTCACTCAACTTTTATGCTGGACACAACTTTCAAAAAATATTATTGTAAGAACACCGGATCATCAATCTTTGACAGCGTGGACCCCATATTTCAGATGTAGACGAGTCAGCTGATAGAGCCTCGATTAGTGGCCGCCAGACTTCGCATTGTCGTGCCCATCGCAAAAATACCGACCGAACTGGCAAGCGGAACCGGAGTTGACACTTAGTTGGAATTTTTCTTTTTGCATCTTTTATACTCAAATAATGTACATAAACGTACTTTACTGTCAGCTCTTGCATTTCTCAAAGTTTGAAGCCGATATTTTACTTATAAAAAAAGTTCTTAGGTTCAAAAAATGCACCCAGTTTTAATTTCTTCGAAAATAATTTTTTGCGAAGTTCTTCCTCGAATAAGGTACATAAACGTAGTTTATTGTCTTCTCATACATTTTCCAAAGTTTCAGCCCGAAATTTTATTTACAAAAAAAGTTCTTAGATTCAAAAAAAAATTCGGAAAATTGAAAAAGTGAGGTCGGCAATGTAGGTATTTGGCTGTGTCACATACCCTTAACCGATATAATAATTACGAAGAAAGTTGGTGCTTTTGCTATAATTTCTTTTCGTGATGCACACGCCAATATTCTACCGAAAGCTTGGTACGATAGTACAAAATTAGATCCCGAAGCACAAAGACTAAGAATTGTAGAAGCTGCTGTAGCTATTATTAGAGAAGATATTCGATCACCCATAATTGAAACCAAATCTTATCCACCTCCCAGTAAGATGTTGGATGATGTTAATCAAGAAATTCCGAAAACTTTATTGCATTTCTTAGAAGAAGTCATCGTCAAAAACAGGAAAGGAATAGATCATCTAAAAATGAAATGTACTTCAATCAGCCATGCAATAATGGCTGCCATACGGGAACGTTATTTTTCATCACAGCTACTATTAAGCCTTTCCGTATTTCGTCACTTTGATTAGAAATAAAATATAATTTAAGTATTTCCCTAATAATTTTCTAACTACACGAGCAGGTAAATGTAATTAAATAAATTGTTACTTTATTAAAAATAGATACGTAATCAAAAAAGTTATCAATTATGATGCAATATTAAAAAAAATGAAAATTATTTATAATTATATATTTATTAATAATTTAAAAACCTTATGTGGCGTGTTTTGGATCGAGACTACCGGTTGACCTTGAATGGTACTCTACATAGTTAGTCACTGCGCGCTCACTGCCCTCTATCTCGAAAGCGATTCAACGTATGAAAAATGTTTAAAGCAAAAGTTGTAGAGAATTTTATCCTATACAATATTGATAATAAATACAAATAGCGTAAACTCCAAAGGAAACGAGATATTTGCAAAAAATGTACAAAAAATCGATTTTTTTGCCCTTTGACATTAGATTTTGACAGACGCGTACACCCTACGATATGTAGGTTTTAAGACAAGTTTTGGGATGTCAAAATAAAAGTTTATACAAGTTTATAGCGGGCTATCTCAAATTCCGAGGTGAAACTACTAAGATGACTGGACTATGATAAATAAGAAGCTCTAAGAAATGCGGCTCTGGTCCTAAATTTTAATAATGATGAAAAAAGTTTTTTTTGTAGATAATTTTTTTTTTGCTTTCTTCATAATTATTTAAATTTAGGACCAGAACCGCATTTCTTAGTGCTTCTTATTTATTATCCCAAATTTTCATCACGATATGGCTATTCGTGTGAACCTAAGTTTACAAATAAAAAAAGTGTCGGTAAGGTAGGAATCCGGTCACGTGACCCACTCCTCACATGGCCTTAATTACATTTTTGATAGAAAATTATAATTCCAAAATTGTATTTAAGGGGAAACGGTAGGTTTGACTGAGAACATGGATGACTGCAGCGACATCTTTAAAAAAATCGGAAATATAGTTAAGTGCCCCCTGGCAAATAAAGGTGAAAACTTATACCCGGAAATCGGTAGTATTCTGTTGGTAAAATTTTTGACCTGTTAGAGGGACAAACTTAGCAACGAGAGAGACAGCAAATCTTCAAACATTTTTATTGCACCCTTCCATCTGTGATTTCAATTCCCTTAGTTTGAGAAATATTATATTTGCATCCCGTAAAACAAAAAAGTAAAATCCGTAAAATTGTATGCGTACATAAATAATTATTAAATATAAAAATAATTTCATTGTTTCGATGGAAATAATTGCTTGAGGATTTTCATGTTGTGAACTGTTTAATTAATTATTAGCTGATTAATTTAACCACAAAATTGAATTACATAAAGATTTAATTTAAATTGTTTTAAATTCAGAATCATAAATTGATCATTTACTTTCAGGTCTTGTAATTGAATACTAGATATAATTTGCATAATAAAAGTTTATTTAAATTTGAAATACACCACTAATTACATTATTTTTGAAATGATGGTGATGTTGTGAAACGAGTGTCTGCATTCAATTTTTAAAATTATGTGTGAATATGATTTTATTTTCTCTGAAATTAGTATGGAAGGTTACTAATATATTAAATTTTCAGAAATGATAGTGAATTTTTTTCTCAATGTAGTATACAAATTATTACAATGTTTGAATGAAAATTATAGTTGAATGTTTCTTATGTTATAAACAGATTAATTCATTATTAGCTGATTATTTTTTTCAACAATTTTAAATTACATGATGATTGAATTTTAATTGCTTTTGATTAGGTAACATAAGCTGATTATTTACTTGAACGTTATATAATTGACTATTGACTTTAAATTGTATAATGAGAGTTTGTTAATGTTTAAAATACCTCTATTCCAATTATATATTTTTTTAAATTTTGGAATGTTGTGAAATGAGTATCTGAATTTTCATTTCGAAATTATGTGCACACATATCTTAATTCTCTCTAGAATAGTTTAAAGCGCTATTAATAATTCGCATGTTCAGAAAAATATGAAGTAAAAATTATTTCAATGATTCAATTAAAATAATTCTTCAAAACTTTTTGTGTTATAAAATCAAGAATTTTATTGGTCAAGGAATTTAAAGGAATAAAAAAAGTGTTCACATTTCGTTGCTTCCCAGTGGACACAAAACCATAAACATCACAAGAACGTCCTTGGGATGTTCCTAGGACGTCCAATGTCAGTCTAATCAACGTTCCTAAGATGTCCAATGTCCTAAAGATGTCTTAAAGACGTCTCAAAGACATAAGGCGTTCTCAGTACATCTTTCTTACTGACATTAGACGTCTTAAGATCATCCCTAGGATGTCCAAAAGACATGTTCCAAAAGACGTCTTAGGGATTTCCCGAAGACGTCTCTAGGACATCTTTAATTTTTGTGCCCACTGGGTTCCTCATAGAATAGAGGGAGGTTTCTAATGACCTGAATTTTCAAATATACTTTTTTGACATATTCTGATATAATTCGACCCCAGGAGCTCGAATATGAATTTTTTTCAAATCTCAGTGAGTGGGTATATGTGTATGTGTGTGTAACATTTTTCTGTTCACCGTATCTTGAAAAGTAAAGAGCTACAATCATGAAATTTGTATGAAGTGTAGCTCCGATTGATGTCCAGGTCTGATAGGATTTTGAGCTAGATCGACCATTTCGAAGTAGTTTTTTTCTTGCGTTTAGTGATTTAGAAAAAAAAATTTTCTTTGTTTATCTGTAAAAAAAACTTTTTTGAAATTCAAAATACAAGAATACGATACCTAGCGTATTTCTTCGCGTCTCTGAGACTCATCGATCGACCTATTGTTTAAACTTTCATGACCTGCCAGTACCGATTTATGAAGTTCCAAAAATGGTTCATTCAGCTTGTATGAAAAAAACTTTTTTGATATTCAAAACACGACATTATTACATTCCTGGAATATGTTATAATTAATACTTATCTATGATCAATTGTTTATAAAAATATTTATTGATATATTTTAATTGATATTTGTGACTAACTTCGACTTTCAATTTAATCTCAAGCTATTTGAATGGAAGGAACAAATTCGTTGTAATTGAACCTCCCAAATATTTGGAAATTTTTTATCTAATTTGTTTATAGAAATATAAATTGTTATTTTGCAACACACACCTCAAAAGTTGATGTTTGCATGCATGTAGATGGTACCTAAAGGACATTATTTGAGCAGACTGTGCGCGAAACAATTTTTACGCATGCGCAGTTTGAAGATGGCTTACTTTAGACACTGGTGAAAAGCTGCGTATGCGCACATTCGAGATGAGGTACTTTAGACACTGGCATAGGTAACTTTAAACAGTGGTGTTGGTATCTTCTTGAAATAAATTTACATTTAACTTGAACAAATGTTTTAATGTTTGAAGTTTTGTTTTTAGGGTTTCGTAGCACCCCCCCCCCCCCGCACAGTGAGTTTTTTTACAATTTTTTTTTCAAAATTCTGCTGACTGCTCAATTTTTGACCGATTCTAGTAAATTTTTTTGTTTAATACTCTTAACGAATTATAATTTCATGTAGGACTGCTACTTTTTTAGTTTTCTGCAACAAACTAACCTAAAAAAATATGAACTTGCCAAGGTAGCTGAATCATGAAATTCCGAAACCTCAAACTCATAAACCTCAAACCCACGAACTTCAAACCCAAGAACCTCAAACCCCCAAACCCGTAAACCCACAAATCTCAAACGCACAAACCTCAAACCTTGAACTCAAAAAAAATATACCTCAAACCCACAAACCTCAAACCCACAAAACTAAAACCCACAAACCTTCAAACCCATAAACCCACAAACCTCAAACGCACAAACCTCAAATACATAAACATAAATCCCTGAAGCCCATAAACCTACAATCCTCAAACTCACAAATCCATAATCCTAAGATCCCAAACCCACAAACATCAAACACATGAACCTAAAACCAAAACTCCGCAAGCCTACAAAAAGCAAACCGACAAACCTCCAACCCACAATCTTCAAACCCACAAACCTCAAACCTCGAACCCATAAAAAACATACCTCAAACCCACAAATCTCAAACCTCTAAACCCGTTAACCCACAAACCTCAAACCCACAAACATAAATCCCTCAAGCCCATAAACCTA
>CAKNXH010067356.1:0-10894 GCA_932178445.1 Andricus quercusramuli | reverse complement strand
TTTGTAAAAAAACTCACTCTACCAGAGTATGAGTACTCTGACAAAAGCGATGTTAGGCCACGCCTACCGGTGCTTGCTGTGAAGCTAGGTTCGTAACTAAGCGTGGCCTAATATCTCTTTTGTCAGAGTACTCATACTGTACAAGGATGGGTTTTCTTACAACCGTGGTAAGGCAAAGTTCCTTTATGGTATGAGCCATTTAATGCTAAAATTGTCTGACCTGATGCCAATATTGGTAGGAATTCATACCAATGTCGCACATGAAGTTCCGTGCTGTAATATAAAGAGCTCAGCCTACTATAACAGTGCGATTTTTTTCTCCGTGTATAATACAAATCGTTTTTGAATTTGATTTGAGATTGTGTTTCACCATATTTCACTTGTTACAAGAGAAATAAAATATCGTGTCATGAAAATGATTCAATTTTTCTCATTTCATGGATTAAAAAAAAGCACAATCAAGTACATATTGGAAACAATTGAATTTTTCAATCGTTTTCAGTGCAAGCCTTCTTACCGGGTCCTTCGTCTTTCTAAATCATTTCAAATATTTTTAAGATGGATTGGAATGTGAAATGTATATTTTCTTAAGATATTTTTATTTCATATACCTGATATAGTTTTTAAAATATATCTTATATATGGGTGATTCTTCAGAAACAGAATACTTTTAACAAAAGTAATTTCGTTTTTTAATATTTCAAATTTTCCTTTTTTTCATTAGTGCCTACTATTTCATTAGTATCTGTTTGAGTTTTTACGTAGCACGAGTGGCACGTGACCGGATTCCTACCTTACCGACACTTTTTGTATTTGTAAACTTATGTTAACATGAATAGCCACATCGAGTTGAGGGATGATAGTCCAGTCATCTTAGTCAAAATAAGGTAAGTATCTCGGAATTTGAGATACCCCGCTATAAACTTGTATAAACTTTTATTTGGCATCCTAAAACTTGTCTCAAAACCTACATATATTAGGGTGTACGCGTCTGTCAAAATCTAAGGTCAAACGTAAAAAAAATCGATTTTTTGCACATTTTTTTGCAAATATCTCGTTTTCTTTGAGGTTTACGCTATTTATATTTATTATCCATATTGTAGAGGATAGAATTCTCTACAACTTTTGTTTTAAAAGTTTTTTTATACGTTGAATCGTTTCCAAGATAGAGGACAGTGAGCGCGCAGTGATTAAATATGTAGAGTACCATTTAAGGTCAACCGGTAGTCCCGATCCAAAACACGCAACATAAAAAAAAAAAAAATTGATTAGCATTTCGAACTCGAAAGTTCATTGCCTCACTACCCGATTCGGGTAGTGTTTCTAGGTGGATAAATACTACCAGTGTGGGTCCACCACACCCACGACGGGTCAACAACACGCAGTATTCCCCGAACGGTCACCCATCCAAGTACTAACCGCGCCCAACACTGCTTAACTTCAGTGATCTAACGGGAACTGGTGTTTTCAGCGTGGTATCGCCGTTGACAACACGCAACATAAAGTTTATAAATTATTAATAAATATATAATTATAAATAATTCCCATTTTTTAATATTACGTTATAATTATTAATTTTTATCATTAATTAAAAATCTATCTATTCAATACGTCTTCTTTTTCAAGGAACCACTTTGTACTAAACTCGGTTATTCGTTAGTTTTGAATTGTATCTTGGTAACTACGGACGTAAAATTTCAAGAGTTATGGCTGATTTGTGTTTTATATGTAATGAGTCAAATTCGGAAGATGAATAATTAGTGGAAGTAGTGCGCGGTATAAAAACTTTGAGAAATGCAAGTATCGAACGAAACGACGGTCACATTGATCATTTAAAATCCGTAACCTCTGTCAAAGTGCATGAAAAGTGCCGAAGTGTTTACATTAGTAAAAACTGTATCCAAGCAGCAAATCAGCCGCTGGATAGTGTAAGGGCATATAAAATTCACATGGCTGTTCCGGTTGACCCCTGTTGTCTTTAAAATCAATTTTGAAAATTAAATTTTTGATACAAATGACTTTGTGGGAAGTCTATAAGCCATGTGTTCCAAAAATTTAATTTTCAAAATTGATTTTAAAGACAACAGGGGTCAACCGGAACGGCCATTTGAATTTTATATGCCCTTACACTATCCAGCGGCTCAAATGTTTATTTTGTGATGAAACAGCTGATGAGGCCGCAGAGACAAAGAAAAAAGAAAAGTGTAGACACAAGATAAAAAATGTGAGTACTCTTGAATTTAAAGACACTCCCATGTGGAAATCGGCCCGACTTAGCCCGACTTATAATTGGGCGCCAATTGGGCCCCAACTGGTTAGCCCAGATAACAAAAAGTGAAATTAATTAACAGATTATTTTGAGTATATGAGTAAGTGGATGCAATTCCACCCGAATCCTGAAACTTTTCCAATTATTCAGATTTTTTTATTATCAAAACTTATGTTAATACAGCCGATTAGTGTTTGATTTCTTGATTGCGCTTACATTGGGCATACCCATAGAACACCCATAGAACGCCCATAGTGGACGTTCTGCATTAATTAACAGATTATTTTTATTATATGTGACGTGCGCCGAAGAAACGGGGCTTACTCTAAAAAAATCGAAATCGAGGTTTTTACACCTTTCGATAGTTTTTGAGTTGCTCTTTTCAGTGAAACCATCGAAAAAAATTTCCGAGCGTTATTATTGCTAATAATTGAGTTGATAGGTAGCCGAGAAATCGTGCTTTCGCTCGAGATCCCGTGAAACACCTCCCACCACTCACCACTACATCTCCGCGTCTCATCTATTCCCCGTCCGTGAGCAGCGCCGCTACATGCGTGAGAATGCAGTGGCAAGTGGAGAGGGAAGATTTCCTTAGTCTTCCCTCTTTCCTAAAAGTCGCGTCTATCGGGTCGACTTCGACCGCTCGTCCTGAAAAATCTCGCTTTCCAGAGTAAGCCCCCTTTCTTCGGCGCACGTCACATATAAGTACGTGGATGCAATCCTATACAAATCCTGAAACTTTATATTTATTCCGATTTCTTAATTATCAAAACTTATGTTAATAAAGCCGATCAGTGTTTGCTTTCTTGATTGGGCTTACATTGGGCATACCCATAGAATGCCGATAGTGGACGTTCTACATTAATTAACATATTATTTTGATAATATGAGTAAGTGGATTCAATTCCACCCAAATCCTGAAGCTTTTCCAATTATTCAGAAGTATTAATTATCAAAACTTTTGTTGATAAAGCCGATCAGTGCTTAGTTGTTCTTAATTGGGCTTAAATTGAGCTTACCCATAGAACGCCTATAGTGAGCTCTATCGGAGCAAACCAGTCTGGATTCTGAACCCAAAAAGTAACCCCAGTTATATCGATAGAGGGCAGTAGAGAGTTAAAATGTTGGCTGTGGTCTGCTGCTACTCCCGGTAAGAAGGCTTGCATTAAAAAGTATTGGAAAATTTCATGTACCCAGTGGTAACGTAACAAATATTGAATACTTCTGGATCCCCTTTCTGTCCTCCCGTTTTGAATCTCCACAACAGTAGAAGTTATCTCTTAAATTGAAACCCTTTCTGTACCAAGCGGCGATGATATTTTTCTGAATAACTTTAGATACCGCGAAGCAATCATGAAATATAAAAATGTCAATCTTTTTTTCGAATTGTCTGTTTTTCGAATAATAATGAGGTCAAAAGCTTTTTAAAAGATAGCATCGGTCATTTTACGATGCCAGGATTAATTTCCACACAGATGGCTATGGTGAAAAATAATTTAAAAAATTGTTTATCATCATTTTATATTTTTGTAATTGATAATATTTGAACAAAGCAAATATTTTACGATAAAGAGATGTATTCTTGTGAATAACCCTACTAGATTTTGCAAATTTTTTGCTTTTGAAGCGCGTTTTAATGCTTCAAATGAAAATTGTGTTCTTAGTTTACTTGAGGTTACGTTTGGAAGCTCCGATCGGCTTTGAAAGGGATTGGAATCTTATTATTTTCGCCGCCTAATAAGGATTAAAAAACGAAGGACAGAAAAGGCATTCTTAGGGATTCAAAATTTCTAATACTTTTTAATGCAAGGCTTCTTACCGGGCTTACATCGCTAAATTTATTTTAAACTGAATCCGGTTAGAAATAAATATGAATCAGGATAATTCTGATAAAAAACACCGTGCAAATAATAAAATACGCATACCGATAACATTTTCAAGTAAAACAACAATAAATAAACAATTTGTTTTAAACTTGGCATTTTGTAATTTTGAAAAACCCGCCAGTATTAGTAAACGTGTGCGACTGCGCGAGCCGCAACGCCGCAGACGGGCTCTGTCGTCTGCACTAAAGCAGTCGCGCACGCCATTTTTTCTTGAAGTCGAGTCCGATGACGCTTTCGTAACATCAGACTATTTTTACAAAGTTCTTCCGTTTTTTTTATAGTAAAAATAAACAAATTAAGTGATTACCTTTGTGTTGTTTCTCATTCTCAGTTGAGTAATCGTATTAACCCAAATTTAATGCAAAAACACCACGTCAGATGCTTTCAGGACTGAGCTGACTGTTGGAAGAGACTGGGACGGAGGTCAAAAGGAATAACAGGATGCTGAAAATTCTTAAATCATTAAGAAGTGTCAAATTTGAAGAAAATAACAAATATTTATCATTTATTTTACTTTCAATTTTATGAATTCAATAATTGTACCTTTTTTCATTAATTGGGCATAAAGTGGGCTGCCCAAGTAAGGCCCAGCTATTTGCCTCAAATTTAAAGAAAAGTAAGAACAAATATTCATCATTTATTAGGTATACTTTCAATTTTATGAATTCAATAATTGTACATTTTTTCATTAATTGGGCATAAAGTGGGCTGCCCAAGTAAGGCCCAGCTATTTGCCTCAATCTGGGCATTCGTAGGGCTGACCGTTACAACCCAGACAGTTGCCCAGTTGGGCAGTATTTGGGTTGCCCAATTGGGCCCCAACTATTAATTGGGCAATCTGGTTGGGGCCCAGTCTGGCCCCAATCAACTTTTCCTTATCAAAAAAGCAGAAGAACGTGGTGATGATTTCGGAGAATTGGTAAAAAGTAGTATACTTTTTCATCATGATTTGACTGCTGCTGAAGCTAAATACCATGATGTTTGCTTTACAAATTTCTCAAATAAAACATCAACATCATCGCCTCATCAAAAACCTCGTAAAGATAATCAAGTTTCAGAAGCTATGTTTGAAATTTTTAATTACATAGAAAATAATAACGATTCACAATTCACACTAAAATAGCTTAGAGATGTCTTGGCAGAGTATGTATGTACCAGATGATAAAAGTATCATTACAAGACTGCAACAGAAGTACTTAAGGGCATGTGACACAGCCAAATACCTACATTACCGACCTCACTTTTTCAATTTTCTGATTTTTTTTTTGAATCTAAGCACTTTTTTTGTAATTAAAATATCGGGCTGAAACTTTGGAAAATGTATGAGAAGACAATAAACTACGTTTACGTACCTTATTCGAGGATGAACTTCGCAAAAAATTATTTTCGAAGAAATTAAAACTGGGTGCATTTTTTGAACCTGAGAACTTTTTTTATAAGTGAAATATCGGCTTCAAACTTTGAGGAATGCAAGAGCCGACAGCGAAGTACGTTTATGTACATCATTTGAGTATAAAAGATGCAAAAAGAAAAATTCCAACTAAATGTCAACAACGCTTGCCAGTTCGGTCGGTATTCGCGATGAGCACGAAAATGCGAAGTCTGGCGGCCACTGAACGAGGCCAATAGCGATTTCAATACTTACATAATTCAACATTGAAACAACATATTTCACTCAACTTTTATGCTGGACACAACTTTCAAAAAATATTATTGTAAGAACACCGGATCATCAATCTTTGACAGCGTGGACCCCATATTTCAGATGTAGACGAGTCAGCTGATAGAGCCTCGATTAGTGGCCGCCAGACTTCGCATTGTCGTGCCCATCGCAAAAATACCGACCGAACTGGCAAGCGGAACCGGAGTTGACACTTAGTTGGAATTTTTCTTTTTGCATCTTTTATACTCAAATAATGTACATAAACGTACTTTACTGTCAGCTCTTGCATTTCTCAAAGTTTGAAGCCGATATTTTACTTATAAAAAAAGTTCTTAGGTTCAAAAAATGCACCCAGTTTTAATTTCTTCGAAAATAATTTTTTGCGAAGTTCTTCCTCGAATAAGGTACATAAACGTAGTTTATTGTCTTCTCATACATTTTCCAAAGTTTCAGCCCGAAATTTTATTTACAAAAAAAGTTCTTAGATTCAAAAAAAAATTCGGAAAATTGAAAAAGTGAGGTCGGCAATGTAGGTATTTGGCTGTGTCACATACCCTTAACCGATATAATAATTACGAAGAAAGTTGGTGCTTTTGCTATAATTTCTTTTCGTGATGCACACGCCAATATTCTACCGAAAGCTTGGTACGATAGTACAAAATTAGATCCCGAAGCACAAAGACTAAGAATTGTAGAAGCTGCTGTAGCTATTATTAGAGAAGATATTCGATCACCCATAATTGAAACCAAATCTTATCCACCTCCCAGTAAGATGTTGGATGATGTTAATCAAGAAATTCCGAAAACTTTATTGCATTTCTTAGAAGAAGTCATCGTCAAAAACAGGAAAGGAATAGATCATCTAAAAATGAAATGTACTTCAATCAGCCATGCAATAATGGCTGCCATACGGGAACGTTATTTTTCATCACAGCTACTATTAAGCCTTTCCGTATTTCGTCACTTTGATTAGAAATAAAATATAATTTAAGTATTTCCCTAATAATTTTCTAACTACACGAGCAGGTAAATGTAATTAAATAAATTGTTACTTTATTAAAAATAGATACGTAATCAAAAAAGTTATCAATTATGATGCAATATTAAAAAAAATGAAAATTATTTATAATTATATATTTATTAATAATTTAAAAACCTTATGTGGCGTGTTTTGGATCGAGACTACCGGTTGACCTTGAATGGTACTCTACATAGTTAGTCACTGCGCGCTCACTGCCCTCTATCTCGAAAGCGATTCAACGTATGAAAAATGTTTAAAGCAAAAGTTGTAGAGAATTTTATCCTATACAATATTGATAATAAATACAAATAGCGTAAACTCCAAAGGAAACGAGATATTTGCAAAAAATGTACAAAAAATCGATTTTTTTGCCCTTTGACATTAGATTTTGACAGACGCGTACACCCTACGATATGTAGGTTTTAAGACAAGTTTTGGGATGTCAAAATAAAAGTTTATACAAGTTTATAGCGGGCTATCTCAAATTCCGAGGTGAAACTACTAAGATGACTGGACTATGATAAATAAGAAGCTCTAAGAAATGCGGCTCTGGTCCTAAATTTTAATAATGATGAAAAAAGTTTTTTTTGTAGATAATTTTTTTTTTGCTTTCTTCATAATTATTTAAATTTAGGACCAGAGCCGCATTTCTTAGTGCTTCTTATTTATTATCCCAAATTTTCATCACGATATGGCTATTCGTGTGAACCTAAGTTTACAAATAAAAAAAGTGTCGGTAAGGTAGGAATCCGGTCACGTGACCCACTCCTCACATGGCCTTAATTACATTTTTGATAGAAAATTATAATTCCAAAATTGTATTTAAGGGGAAACGGTAGGTTTGACTGAGAACATGGATGACTGCAGCGACATCTTTAAAAAAATCGGAAATATAGTTAAGTGCCCCCTGGCAAATAAAGGTGAAAACTTATACCCGGAAATCGGTAGTATTCTGTTGGTAAAATTTTTGACCTGTTAGAGGGACAAACTTAGCAACGAGAGAGACAGCAAATCTTCAAACATTTTTATTGCACCCTTCCATCTGTGATTTCAATTCCCTTAGTTTGAGAAATATTATATTTGCATCCCGTAAAACAAAAAAGTAAAATCCGTAAAATTGTATGCGTACATAAATAATTATTAAATATAAAAATAATTTCATTGTTTCGATGGAAATAATTGCTTGAGGATTTTCATGTTGTGAACTGTTTAATTAATTATTAGCTGATTAATTTAACCACAAAATTGAATTACATAAAGATTTAATTTAAATTGTTTTAAATTCAGAATCATAAATTGATCATTTACTTTCAGGTCTTGTAATTGAATACTAGATATAATTTGCATAATAAAAGTTTATTTAAATTTGAAATACACCACTAATTACATTATTTTTGAAATGATGGTGATGTTGTGAAACGAGTGTCTGCATTCAATTTTTAAAATTATGTGTGAATATGATTTTATTTTCTCTGAAATTAGTATGGAAGGTTACTAATATATTAAATTTTCAGAAATGATAGTGAATTTTTTTCTCAATGTAGTATACAAATTATTACAATGTTTGAATGAAAATTATAGTTGAATGTTTCTTATGTTATAAACAGATTAATTCATTATTAGCTGATTATTTTTTTCAACAATTTTAAATTACATGATGATTGAATTTTAATTGCTTTTGATTAGGTAACATAAGCTGATTATTTACTTGAACGTTATATAATTGACTATTGACTTTAAATTGTATAATGAGAGTTTGTTAATGTTTAAAATACCTCTATTCCAATTATATATTTTTTTAAATTTTGGAATGTTGTGAAATGAGTATCTGAATTTTCATTTCGAAATTATGTGCACACATATCTTAATTCTCTCTAGAATAGTTTAAAGCGCTATTAATAATTCGCATGTTCAGAAAAATATGAAGTAAAAATTATTTCAATGATTCAATTAAAATAATTCTTCAAAACTTTTTGTGTTATAAAATCAAGAATTTTATTGGTCAAGGAATTTAAAGGAATAAAAAAAGTGTTCACATTTCGTTGCTTCCCAGTGGACACAAAACCATAAACATCACAAGAACGTCCTTGGGATGTTCCTAGGACGTCCAATGTCAGTCTAATCAACGTTCCTAAGATGTCCAATGTCCTAAAGATGTCTTAAAGACGTCTCAAAGACATAAGGCGTTCTCAGTACATCTTTCTTACTGACATTAGACGTCTTAAGATCATCCCTAGGATGTCCAAAAGACATGTTCCAAAAGACGTCTTAGGGATTTCCCGAAGACGTCTCTAGGACATCTTTAATTTTTGTGCCCACTGGGTTCCTCATAGAATAGAGGGAGGTTTCTAATGACCTGAATTTTCAAATATACTTTTTTGACATATTCTGATATAATTCGACCCCAGGAGCTCGAATATGAATTTTTTTCAAATCTCAGTGAGTGGGTATATGTGTATGTGTGTGTAACATTTTTCTGTTCACCGTATCTTGAAAAGTAAAGAGCTACAATCATGAAATTTGTATGAAGTGTAGCTCCGATTGATGTCCAGGTCTGATAGGATTTTGAGCTAGATCGACCATTTCGAAGTAGTTTTTTTCTTGCGTTTAGTGATTTAGAAAAAAAAATTTTCTTTGTTTATCTGTAAAAAAAACTTTTTTGAAATTCAAAATACAAGAATACGATACCTAGCGTATTTCTTCGCGTCTCTGAGACTCATCGATCGACCTATTGTTTAAACTTTCATGACCTGCCAGTACCGATTTATGAAGTTCCAAAAATGGTTCATTCAGCTTGTATGAAAAAAACTTTTTTGATATTCAAAACACGACATTATTACATTCCTGGAATATGTTATAATTAATACTTATCTATGATCAATTGTTTATAAAAATATTTATTGATATATTTTAATTGATATTTGTGACTAACTTCGACTTTCAATTTAATCTCAAGCTATTTGAATGGAAGGAACAAATTCGTTGTAATTGAACCTCCCAAATATTTGGAAATTTTTTATCTAATTTGTTTATAGAAATATAAATTGTTATTTTGCAACACACACCTCAAAAGTTGATGTTTGCATGCATGTAGATGGTACCTAAAGGACATTATTTGAGCAGACTGTGCGCGAAACAATTTTTACGCATGCGCAGTTTGAAGATGGCTTACTTTAGACACTGGTGAAAAGCTGCGTATGCGCACATTCGAGATGAGGTACTTTAGACACTGGCATAGGTAACTTTAAACAGTGGTGTTGGTATCTTCTTGAAATAAATTTACATTTAACTTGAACAAATGTTTTAATGTTTGAAGTTTTGTTTTTAGGGTTTCGTAGCACCCCCCCCCCCCCGCACAGTGAGTTTTTTTACAATTTTTTTTTCAAAATTCTGCTGACTGCTCAATTTTTGACCGATTCTAGTAAATTTTTTTGTTTAATACTCTTAACGAATTATAATTTCATGTAGGACTGCTACTTTTTTAGTTTTCTGCAACAAACTAACCTAAAAAAATATGAACTTGCCAAGGTAGCTGAATCATGAAATTCCGAAACCTCAAACTCATAAACCTCAAACCCACGAACTTCAAACCCAAGAACCTCAAACCCCCAAACCCGTAAACCCACAAATCTCAAACGCACAAACCTCAAACCTTGAACTCAAAAAAAATATACCTCAAACCCACAAACCTCAAACCCACAAAACTAAAACCCACAAACCTTCAAACCCATAAACCCACAAACCTCAAACGCACAAACCTCAAATACATAAACATAAATCCCTGAAGCCCATAAACCTACAATCCTCAAACTCACAAATCCATAATCCTAAGATCCCAAACCCACAAACATCAAACACATGAACCTAAAACCAAAACTCCGCAAGCCTACAAAAAGCAAACCGACAAACCTCCAACCCACAATCTTCAAACCCACAAACCTCAAACCTCGAACCCATAAAAAACATACCTCAAACCCACAAATCTCAAACCTCTAAACCCGTTAACCCACAAACCTCAAACCCACAAACATAAATCCCTCAAGCCCATAAACCTA
>CAKNXH010067355.1:0-10987 GCA_932178445.1 Andricus quercusramuli | reverse complement strand
ACAAACATAAATCCCTCAAGCCCATAAACCTACAATCCTCAAACTCATAAATCCATAAAACTAAAATCCCGAACCCACAAACCTCAAACACATAAACCTAAAACCCCAAACCCACAAACCTCAAACACATGAACCTAAAACAGAAACTGCACAAGCCCACAAATTTCAAAACCACAAACCTCAAACGCACAAACCTCAAAACTTGAACCCACAAAAAATATACCTCAAACCCACAAACCTCAAACCTCCAAACCCGTAAACCCACAAACCTCAAATCCACAAACATAAATCCCTCAAGCCCATAAACCTGCAATCCTCAAACTCACAAATCCATAAACCTAAAACCCACAAACCTCAAACCTTCTAACCCGTAAACCCGTAAACCCACAAACCTACAACCCGCAAACCTCCAAACCCGTAAACCCACAAACCTCAAACGCACAAACCTCAAATACACAAACAGAAATCCCTCAAGCCCATAAACCTACAATCCTCAAATTCACAAATCCATAAACCTAAAATCCCAAACCAACAAACTTCAAACACATAAACCTAAAACCACAAACCTACAAACCTCAAACGCACAAACCTCAAAGCCACAAACCCGTAAACCAACAAACCTCAAACCCAAAACCTCAAAAGCACAAACTTCAATTCCGGGAACTTTAAACCCCCAAGCCCATAAACCTACAAACCTCAAACTCACAAATCCATAAACCTTAAACCCCAAACCCACAAACCTAAAACCACAAATCCACAAACCCACAAGCAGCAAACCCACAAACCTGAAACCCTACCTTGGCAAGTTCATATTTTTTTAGGTTAGTTTGTTGCAGAAAACTAAGAAAGTAGCTGTCTTACATGAAATTATAATTTGTTACGAGTATTTAAAAAAAATATTTATTAGAATCGGTCAAAAATTGAGCAGTCAGCAGAATTAAAAAAAAAAAATTGTAAAAAAACTCACTGTGCCCCGGGGCAAAAAAGCATGAACGCCAACATTTTTTTTCAATAATTTTTTTCCAACAAATTTTTTTCAACAAGTTTTTTTTCAACATTTTTTTTACCAAATTTTTTATTTTCACAAATTTTTTGTTCACAACATTTTTGTTCAAACATTTTTTTTGCAAAAAATTTTTTTAGAACATTTTTTTTCAAAAAAAAATTTTTTTTCAAACATTTTTTTCCAATTTTTTTTCAAACAATAAAATTTGTTTTTTTAATTTCTCTACTCCACTCTATGCAATATAAAATTAGTATTTTTCGTTAACACCTCCTAGCAACTTTTTCGGACGGGCGTTGCTAAAAATAGCGTGTGATACACGGGCGCGTAGGTGATTGGTAGCTTGTGTGATTGCATCATTCGCCTGCGGTTCGAAGCACTCGTCTACGTTGTCGCACTCGCTTCGCTCGTGCGCTAACAGCCGCCTCATGCTTCGAGCCTCCGGCTTATGCTGCAGAATTCACACTCGCACACAATCACCTACTTTACACACTTGTATCACAAATAACTATATTTCACCAAATATTATCAAACATATATTATTTATAGAAATTTTTGCAGCAATTCATGTATTTTTTTGGAAATTCGTCTTTTTGGTTGAAAATTAATTTTGTTAAAAATTCATCTTTTTTTGTTATTAATTTTTTTAAATAGAAAATTGAATACTTTTTTTCCAATCAACAAAGTATTTCAACTTTCAAACAAGTAGTATTGAATTTTCAACGAAAAAAAAGTTCTCAACGAAAAATGTAATAGAGCAAGAACGGATTTTTATTTTAAATCAATTGCTGAATTGAATAAAGAAGGACTAATTTCTTAATACACTGAGAAACTTTAGGTTAGAAAAATTACTAAAACGGATAGCAAATGGGGGCAAAATGCTTAAATTTCGACATTTTAATACATAAATAATAAGTTATACTATTTTTATAAGAAGATTTTCTATTTGGTAATAGCAATCCTTACTATTTTCTGTAGTAAAATCCGATGTAGGAAAAATTAGTAGAGAAATTAATAAATTGTACAAAAAGAATAAAAGTAATAAGTATTTTAAATAAAATAATATACTAAATATGTAGAAGAAATTACTATTGTCTGTAGGAACACGATGTGTATTATGGACATTTCCTACTTTTCGTAACAAAGGTTAATACCAATTATTAAATTTGGTCCCAAATATTACTGATTTAGCAGAAAGTATCGAGCCTTGGACCGAGCGCGGCCGAGTGCATCCGACGTGTGTCGATCGCCGATAATATTTTTAGGTTGCGAAAATGACATCTAATTTATGTTTCAATGCAAAATCCGCAAAAAAACGTAATTTAAAAAAAAAAAATTCACTTATTTTAATTACATTAAAAATGTTGTTGTTTAAAATTATAAAAATATCATGAATATTAATCAATTAAGGATTAAATGAATTAGAACCAATAAACCCTATTTCATTTAGGTCATATCGAAGTTTTCATTCTGAGTCACAAAATGTCTTATAGGTAGATGGATCATCGCCCGACTGCTGTCCCGGAGACGCGTGTTCGATTCCCGCCAGCCTTCGTTTTCTTCTAACCCGATTTTTCTGTTTCAGCTTTATAATATAATACTATCTTTTAAGAATATATTATACATATATGTAATTTCTAATGTTGTCAATTCTTAATTTAAATAAATGTGAATTATGCGTTAAATGTAGAACATGTGTGTAGGTAGGCTTGTGTGAAAGTTAGCAACACGTATTTATTTTTTTTACTATTCCCACTGTAGCATATTTTGCTAACCAGTTAGTAATTCGGTGCGCACGGTCCCTGCGCATCATTTTACTACAGCACTTTGTAAATAATGTTATCTTCTACAGATATTAATCCAACAAATTTACTATTTTCTCCTTCCAAAATTAGTAAATAGTGCAGAATTGCAGTTTTACTACAGAGGTTAATGAATACTTCAAATGTCTTTTACAATAAATGCAATAGTTTTAACTTTTATTCCAATATATTTTATAATTCTTTAAGTAGCTACGAGTTACTATTGAGGTTAGTAAATATTATTAAAATTTGCTTTTTGCCTCTCATTGCAAAGTTCAGATAGTGAAATCTAGTGTCATTTTTAACAAAAAATACAAACAAGGGTTTCTCAGTGTAGAATAGTAAAATCCCTGAACAAAGCAAATGAATTTTCAACCAAAACAGATTAATTTTTAACCAAACAGTTATTTGCATTTTTAATCAAAAGATAAACTTTCCATAAAGTAGTTGCATTTTCAACCAAATAGTTACATTTTCAATCGAAAATATGAATTCTTACTAAAAGACATTCATTTTCAAACGAAATACTTGAATTTTCTATAAAAAAATGGATTAAAAAAATATATATATGTATATATATATAATTAAAAAAAAGTTAAACAACCACCGCAGGGTACCACTAAGAGCAACTGCCATCTGGAAAAAATGTCAATGGCCCCCAGTAGAACCGCGGTAAAATACACCTATGGCCACGTCTCACATGCGTGAGATGGGTGGTCACAGGGCACGACGAAATCACAACGACAGGCCGGCGAAACCCTCGTGTGTCTTGAGGACACGAAGCGACCCAAGGATGACAGCTTTCTGCATCCATCTCGCAAGAGCCTTGGCATATTTTTGGCACGCGGGTATGGCTTTAAGGTTACGAACCAGCGATAATTTCACACCTCCGAGAGCACCTATCACAAGAACAATTACTCGTACCGAATATTTTGGGTACAGTCGACGCAGCTCTCTTTTAAGGTCTTGATATCTCTCCTCTTTTTCTTTCTCCTTTGCAGTGATGTTGTATTCGGATGGAGCCGAGAATTCGATCACGAATATAGTTCGTTTCTCGAAGTCTTGGAGAACAATGTCAGGCCTCGAGTGCGCAACGGAGACTGCTGCCCGAAAATCGTAGTTCCAGAAAATCTGGCACTTCTCGTTTCGGACAATTGACTCTATATCCCTTGGAGCGTCCGGCAGGGCAGGGTCGCGACCAACACCGTAAGAGCGACAAAGGTGGTAATAAAGTACTCTTAGGGCCGCATTATGTCTATAGATATACGTTGTTCCTGCGTGGGTCGGACACCCCGATAGTATATGTTCTAGGTACTCAGCGTGTGCATGACACGCTCTGCACCTATCACTGGGAACTTCTTGACATAAAATGCGGGCGCGGTATGCTAAGGTGGAGATTACACCGTCCTGGCATGCGAAAATAAAGCCCTCTGTACCTGAATTGAGCCCTGATGATTTGAGGAAAGCAAAAGTTTGCTCCTTCGACAAGGACTGTTTTTCTACATTTCTGTGAAAGTTTCCGTGCATTTGCTTGTCGAGTAGCTCTTGGTGAAATTTTCCAACCTCTGCTTTCTTTACTTCGGCTTTTAGACGTGAAGCATCTAGATGGAGTAATGCACTTTCCTCACTTCTGATGTTAAAATTCAGGCCAAGGGTCTCGGCAGCTTGCTCCGCGGCTTTGTAAAGGAACGCCCCTTCGCCAATCATCTCGTGGTTTCTGACCATCTTTAGGAGAGGATCTCTGCCATTCGCAACGATGTAAGCTGTACTCAAAACAATTCGGTTATGAAGACACTGGAGATTCAGAAGTCCGCGTCCGCCTTGCTGGCGTGAAATGTATAATCGCGGAACTGACGAATTGATATGCAAGCTTTTATGCATATGCATGATCTTACGCGTGGTGACATCAAGGGCCTTAAGCTCGTTCTTCGTCCATTGAACCACCCCAAACGAGTAGAGTAGAACCGGGACGGCAAGCATGTTAGTCGCAGATACCTTGTTCAACGCCGACAGATTGGAAGACCAAATCTGTCGAAGAAGATGCTTGTATCTGCTTCGGAGAGACTCCTTCACTGATGGTACGTCCTGAATGCGGCTTTGAGGCACGCCCAGGTATGTATAGGTCTCTCCAGTGTTAAGATGTCTAATAACACTTATATCCACAAGCTCAGGGTCCTTGGGAACGCCAGTAATCTTTCCTTTCTTCAAATGAATTTTGGCACACTTGTCCAAACCAAAGTCCATCCCAATCTCTCCTGTGTAGTTCTTGACGATATTTAAAGCAGTTTGAAGTTTGCTTTTACCAGCGGCATAGATCTTCAGGTCATCCATATAGAATACATGAGTGACCTTATGCTCACGCTGATTAGTGTCGCCACAGAGGTATCCAGGAGAATTTCGTAGTGCAAGAGATAGAGGCAAAAGTGTGATGCAAAAAAGCAAAGGGCTCATACTATCCCCTTGAAAGACGCCCCTCTGGAAGGTGACGTTGTTCGTCGTCAGACGATAATTCCTAGATGAGATGGTAAATCTAGTTTTCCAAAGAGGCATCAATCTCTCTATGCATCTCACTATGTGTGGATGTACCTTCAAGCTTTCCAACAGACAGATGATAAGTCTATGAGAGGTTGAATCAAAAGCTTTCCGGTAGTCAATCCAGGCCATTGACAGGACGCGCTGATGGACTGTAGCGTCTTTACAGACACACCTGTCAATCAGCAGGTTCTCTCGACAGCCTGCTACACCTTTTTTCGAGCCACGTTGTTCGTACATCTCTCGCCATACAGGCTCAATTCGTCGAACAATCCTGTTGTTTAGGACAGCTGTAAAGATCTTATACAGTGTGTTCAAACAAGTTATTGGCCTGTAATTCTCTGGTTTGGACAAGTCGCCTTTTTTCGGTAGGAGTATAGTGCGTCCTAACACTAGCCACTGCGGAATGGGCATCTCCGACTTTAAATATGAGGTGAATATGCGGGCCAAATGTTGGTGTGTAGAAGTAAACTTCTTCCACCAAAAGTTCTTGATACAATCTGGTCCAGCACCGGAAAAGTTCTTCGTGCCTCTAAGTGCTTTTTTCACCTCTTCGGCAGTGACTGATGGGCACTCCTCCTCAGATTTTATGAGGCTGTCGCAAAACTCCTTGAAGCGAATGATATTGTCAGTATCTTCCTTCAACTCTAATGTTTTCGGGATCTTGTACACCTCTCTCCAAAAAGTCTCTACCTCCTTGGGCTTGGGAGGATTTTTTACAAAAACAGGGGGATCACTGAAGAGGCGCGATGGGTCAGCGAGAAACTGTTGATTCTCTCTGATCCATCTCTCCCTCTTCTGTATCCTCCTCCTTGCGTCAGATAACAGCCTTATTTTGTCAACAATATGCTGCTTGATTGTCAGCAGCTTTGACTTGTTTAGTGTGTGATTCAAGGTCCTTAGTTCTTGGGCGAACTTTCGAACCCTTTCCGTGAACGGTCTACCAGATGTTATGTAGTCAATCACACATTGAACACGGGACGCATTCTGTCTTGCCCATCCAATTTTCTTGTTCAGTTGATGCAAGCGTCTTCTTGTCTTTTGATCCATCGTCGGTTTGAGCCTTCGATTTGAATCAGCCAAAGCTCTCGCAGCACCATAAACTGAGCAATTGATGGTCCAGAGGTCGGACTCTTGCGAGATATCTCCACAAAGGGAGGCATCCATTTCAGCCAGATCTTGGGGCTTAAGAGGAACCTGCATGTTGATGTTCCTCCTTGTACTGAAATTGCCATCATCTTCAAGAAGGTGCCTACTTTCTGCGGTTGGTCTTAATGTCGTTTCATCTTCGTCTGCAGCTTGTTCAAGCAGCGGTTGAGGAAGCGCTCCGCGTACATATCCATTTTTGCGGAGGTAGTCGGCTTGATTTCGCAAAGACTGATGCGAAACGTGTTGAAGCTCTGGGTGTTTCTGGCACCACAGAGTATGCATACGCGCCATAAAGCCTCCACGAACAGGGATAATACTGGCATCGTAGAAGTCTAACACATCATTCTTAAGTTGATCCGTCCACTCAATGTGGGCGTTTCGCCGGTTCGTCGTTGTGTTTCCATCTAAATTATTTTCAGCACCCCGAACTCTAGGATGATCGGCATTGTTTGCCGATCCATTGTCGGGTGCTCTGCGCGTTCGATCGTTTTGAACGTTTTATATATATATAAATTTTCAACCATACAGTTAAATTTCCTACCAATTTGTTGAATTTTTGAGCCAAAGATACGAATTTTCTACTAAAGATTGGAACAAAAAATTTCATTTTCGTTGGAAAGAGAATAATTTTCCACGAAACATTTGCATTGTTAAGCAAAAAAGATTAAATTTATACAGCAAGAAAGGCATTTTTAAACGAACTCTCTAAATCTGAATTAGTGAAATTTCACTAATTCAATTAGAGAGAAGTTGGCCACTCACGATTAGTAGAAAACTACTAATTTGATTAGTGGAAATTGTCCACTTGTGAAATTAGTGAAATTACACTAAGCAATTAGTAATCCCTGTCATTGCAGTGTGTACTAATTGAAGAGTGAAAAGTCACTAATTATACAGTAAAAATGCACTAATTGTTCACTGAAAAAATTAATTTTTTCAAAATAGAAAGGAGATTATAAAACAACACGCGGTAGTATTCCCGAATGGTCACGCATCCAAGTACTAACCGCGCCCAACACTGCTTAACTTCAGTGATCTAACGAGAACTGGTTTTTTCAGTATGGTATGGCCGTTGGCGTTAATGAATGAATAAATTGATCTTGAGTTCCTTTTTGTCTACTGGCCATAGTTAAATAGAACAATAATATGATAATTTCAGGGTGGCCGCTGGACCGGGAATCTCATGAGACCGGGAAAAACCGGGAAATAACAGTGCATTTATTTTTGACCAGGAATTTTACAAATTTAAAAATAGTCTTTCCAACCTGTATTTCAACCCTTCTTAAATAATTAGATAAATTGTTATATTTTACAATGTCAATGTCAATTTTACAATTACGCAATGTCATATGAGGATATGACTTCAGATTGGTCAAAATCGTTGCAGTTCACTAATTCGTTAGTGATCGCGCTAAGTTACTAATGAATTAGTGAAGCGAAGCTACTAAATAATAGTGAACCATGTTTACTAATTGAGATTAGTAAAACTTTTACTAATTTATTAGTAAAATATTTACTATTTCAAATGTAAAACATCAAAATATTACTATTTGGTTAGTGAATCATACATTTACTAATTCAAGTAGTGAAATTTTCACTAATTCATATTTAGAGAGAAAGAGGCAAAAGTCCACGATTGTTCACGAGTCTAGCGGGTCTCGCTTAAGTCCACATGGACTAAGGTGGGCGACATTTTTCTTAAATTTTCATGCATATCTCCCCCAAATTTGTTCAAATCCACAAAATATGAATGGATTTAAAAAAATGATATTCAAAAATTCCGCAAGCCGCATGAAGATTAACACGTATTTCCCATAAAAAAGACATTTTTGTAAATTGTATTCAGAATTGTCAATATTATGTATATCGAGTTGATCCTGAAAATTACTCTTCAATATCAGCCATAGAATACGAATGAGAAATTTATTTTCGAATTCCATAAGTCAATTTTATAGGGTTTTAAATAAACTCCATAAGTTAAAACTTGGGTATTGCAAGTCTCTGGCGCCAACTATTAGTTTTTCAAGATTTCTTTTAGTAAACATTGTTTCTAGTGCATAAAATATTACTTTATAGTAATAACTAGATTTTCAAATACATTTTTGAAACAACTTATCATATTTTATAGCCATTTTCTCTTAAAATAAAGTTAGAAATTCACGAATTTATCTGACTCTTTCAACTAATTTTCAACTTTTCAGATAGACCGAGGCAATAGTCAAGTGAATTTAACACACACAATTGTTGAAACTATTTAGTATCCATAATAATATTCTTTTGGAATAATGCTAGAAAGTTGCATTTTTTCCTAATATTTTCCACTTTTGGTCCACTTTCAAATTCTAGTAAGGTAATAATTAACTCAATTTATCCAACATGTATGTATGTATGTATGTATATTTGAACTCTCCCTTTTACGGGTTTCAGGGCCTCCGCTCCCTGTACATATATTTACATTTCGTCCTTAGTCTACCTTAACTGCTAATTATTTTCTAATGCATCGCCTTACATAATAACAATCATATTAGTACTACTCTTAGACTACAGACAATGAGCGATCTTCCCGGGCTTCCGTTTTCTCTTACCATCAAATGCATTTTTACGAATTTAAAAATTTTAAATTTTCACAAGTTACTTTCCTTTACACAGGATTACCCGTTTGGCTCTGCCCTGATCTCTTGCTTTCTCTTATTTCTTCCAGTTTTTTCACCCACATCACTCCCTGTCCATTACCATCCAAAATCCATCTTACACATTCATCCACACTCAACTGTCCATCTTCCTCGCCTGTACACCTCTCTAACACATGTGCCCATGACTCCACTTCGTACCCACATACTCTGCACAGATTGTCCTCTTCATCCAACCAATATCTACAAGCTCTCACTCCTTCTCCCATTCTAAACCGTATCACCCTATTCCATTTGTCTTCCTTTTTCATCTTTTGCAAATATTCTGGTTCCGTCACCCCTTTGACCATCATATACCATCTATTGTACTTCGAATCCATAATCTTTCTCCATCTCTCTTCTCCTTGTCTTACTAATAGCTCGAATTCAATGTTCTGCCAATCCAGAACCCCTTCCTGTATATCACAAACACTCCTCATTTTCTTCCTTTCTTCCTCCCATTTTGAATTTTCCAAATTGCCTCTCGTCTCCTTGTTCCGAACTTCGTCTAAGCATACTTGTGCTATTCTGCTCCCCTCTCCACTTTTCAGCTTCTCTTCAAACCTCCAGGCTCTCTTAATTTGTCTAGTTACCATTTTTTCCCTTCCTAGTTCTTCCCTTATCATGTATCCTGGGCAACTCCAACTAACCCCCATTACCCATCTCAGAAATCTCTCATGTATGCTTTCCACTTTCCTATGTTCCTTCCATACCCAAACCTCCACTCCATAACACAACACCGCCCAAACCAACGCATCAAACAACCAAACCCTCATTCTCTAATCGTCCTTGAACCTTCTCTTTCCTATACCCCATACTTGGCCCATTACTTTACTCGCACTTTCGATTCTTTTCCTCACCTGCAAATCGTTTCCCCCTCCTGACTCAAACCAAAAACCTAGGTAACAGAACTCCTCCACACTTTCCACTGTTTGTCCGTTCATCTTCCAAACGTAACCTATTTTGGTCTTTCTATTTCTGAAGCACATCACCTTGGTCTTCCCTACGTTCACCGTCAGTTCTTTTGTTCCCACGTACTCTTCGAAAATTCTTATTATTAGGTTCATCCCCTTCTCATCGTCTGCTATTAGAACTACGTCGTCCGCGTATGCTAGGGAGTATAGTTTGCTATTACCCAGGATCGTCCCCCCTTTCCTTTTCTCCTTTAGCTTCTCCTCTAGGTCTGCCAGCAGCAAATTAAAAAGTAGTGGACTCAACGGGCACCCTTGCCTTAGACCTCTTCCTGTCCAGAAAACCTCCCCTTTTTCCCCGCGTATCTTCACCCTAATCCTGGTTTCAGTAAAAATTTCCTTCATCCTCTCCACCAGCCCTTCTTCTATTCCCCTTTCTTTCATTGCCTGCCATAGAACTTTTCTATTCACTGAGTCAAAAGCTGCTTTGAAATCTACAAACAAAGCGACTAATTTCCCTCTTTTTCTCCCTAAGTTTCTATTAACCAAGTAGTTGAGTACGTAAATGTTGTCTATTGTCCCCATCCCTTTTCTAAATCCCGTCTGGTTGTGTGGGATACTTTGCTTCTCTTCTATCTGATTCTCTAACCTTTTTCTTAGAATTTCTGTGTATATTTTATAGCCCACTTGCATGAGAGTGATCCCTCTGTACTCTTCTACCTTCTTACCCTTTCCTTTCTTAACAGGCGGTACCACCAGCCCTGTCATCCACTCCTCCGGCCACCCTTCTCCTTTCCAGACCTTGTTGCATATCCTCCACATCACTTCCCTAATCCCTTCTCCTCCATACTTTATCGCTTCGTTCTCCATACCATCCTCTCCTGTGGCCTTGTTTCTTTTCAGTCTATCTATCGCCTCATT
>CAKNXH010067354.1:0-10987 GCA_932178445.1 Andricus quercusramuli | reverse complement strand
ACAAACATAAATCCCTCAAGCCCATAAACCTACAATCCTCAAACTCATAAATCCATAAAACTAAAATCCCGAACCCACAAACCTCAAACACATAAACCTAAAACCCCAAACCCACAAACCTCAAACACATGAACCTAAAACAGAAACTGCACAAGCCCACAAATTTCAAAACCACAAACCTCAAACGCACAAACCTCAAAACTTGAACCCACAAAAAATATACCTCAAACCCACAAACCTCAAACCTCCAAACCCGTAAACCCACAAACCTCAAATCCACAAACATAAATCCCTCAAGCCCATAAACCTGCAATCCTCAAACTCACAAATCCATAAACCTAAAACCCACAAACCTCAAACCTTCTAACCCGTAAACCCGTAAACCCACAAACCTACAACCCGCAAACCTCCAAACCCGTAAACCCACAAACCTCAAACGCACAAACCTCAAATACACAAACAGAAATCCCTCAAGCCCATAAACCTACAATCCTCAAATTCACAAATCCATAAACCTAAAATCCCAAACCAACAAACTTCAAACACATAAACCTAAAACCACAAACCTACAAACCTCAAACGCACAAACCTCAAAGCCACAAACCCGTAAACCAACAAACCTCAAACCCAAAACCTCAAAAGCACAAACTTCAATTCCGGGAACTTTAAACCCCCAAGCCCATAAACCTACAAACCTCAAACTCACAAATCCATAAACCTTAAACCCCAAACCCACAAACCTAAAACCACAAATCCACAAACCCACAAGCAGCAAACCCACAAACCTGAAACCCTACCTTGGCAAGTTCATATTTTTTTAGGTTAGTTTGTTGCAGAAAACTAAGAAAGTAGCTGTCTTACATGAAATTATAATTTGTTACGAGTATTTAAAAAAAATATTTATTAGAATCGGTCAAAAATTGAGCAGTCAGCAGAATTAAAAAAAAAAAATTGTAAAAAAACTCACTGTGCCCCGGGGCAAAAAAGCATGAACGCCAACATTTTTTTTCAATAATTTTTTTCCAACAAATTTTTTTCAACAAGTTTTTTTTCAACATTTTTTTTACCAAATTTTTTATTTTCACAAATTTTTTGTTCACAACATTTTTGTTCAAACATTTTTTTTGCAAAAAATTTTTTTAGAACATTTTTTTTCAAAAAAAAATTTTTTTTCAAACATTTTTTTCCAATTTTTTTTCAAACAATAAAATTTGTTTTTTTAATTTCTCTACTCCACTCTATGCAATATAAAATTAGTATTTTTCGTTAACACCTCCTAGCAACTTTTTCGGACGGGCGTTGCTAAAAATAGCGTGTGATACACGGGCGCGTAGGTGATTGGTAGCTTGTGTGATTGCATCATTCGCCTGCGGTTCGAAGCACTCGTCTACGTTGTCGCACTCGCTTCGCTCGTGCGCTAACAGCCGCCTCATGCTTCGAGCCTCCGGCTTATGCTGCAGAATTCACACTCGCACACAATCACCTACTTTACACACTTGTATCACAAATAACTATATTTCACCAAATATTATCAAACATATATTATTTATAGAAATTTTTGCAGCAATTCATGTATTTTTTTGGAAATTCGTCTTTTTGGTTGAAAATTAATTTTGTTAAAAATTCATCTTTTTTTGTTATTAATTTTTTTAAATAGAAAATTGAATACTTTTTTTCCAATCAACAAAGTATTTCAACTTTCAAACAAGTAGTATTGAATTTTCAACGAAAAAAAAGTTCTCAACGAAAAATGTAATAGAGCAAGAACGGATTTTTATTTTAAATCAATTGCTGAATTGAATAAAGAAGGACTAATTTCTTAATACACTGAGAAACTTTAGGTTAGAAAAATTACTAAAACGGATAGCAAATGGGGGCAAAATGCTTAAATTTCGACATTTTAATACATAAATAATAAGTTATACTATTTTTATAAGAAGATTTTCTATTTGGTAATAGCAATCCTTACTATTTTCTGTAGTAAAATCCGATGTAGGAAAAATTAGTAGAGAAATTAATAAATTGTACAAAAAGAATAAAAGTAATAAGTATTTTAAATAAAATAATATACTAAATATGTAGAAGAAATTACTATTGTCTGTAGGAACACGATGTGTATTATGGACATTTCCTACTTTTCGTAACAAAGGTTAATACCAATTATTAAATTTGGTCCCAAATATTACTGATTTAGCAGAAAGTATCGAGCCTTGGACCGAGCGCGGCCGAGTGCATCCGACGTGTGTCGATCGCCGATAATATTTTTAGGTTGCGAAAATGACATCTAATTTATGTTTCAATGCAAAATCCGCAAAAAAACGTAATTTAAAAAAAAAAAATTCACTTATTTTAATTACATTAAAAATGTTGTTGTTTAAAATTATAAAAATATCATGAATATTAATCAATTAAGGATTAAATGAATTAGAACCAATAAACCCTATTTCATTTAGGTCATATCGAAGTTTTCATTCTGAGTCACAAAATGTCTTATAGGTAGATGGATCATCGCCCGACTGCTGTCCCGGAGACGCGTGTTCGATTCCCGCCAGCCTTCGTTTTCTTCTAACCCGATTTTTCTGTTTCAGCTTTATAATATAATACTATCTTTTAAGAATATATTATACATATATGTAATTTCTAATGTTGTCAATTCTTAATTTAAATAAATGTGAATTATGCGTTAAATGTAGAACATGTGTGTAGGTAGGCTTGTGTGAAAGTTAGCAACACGTATTTATTTTTTTTACTATTCCCACTGTAGCATATTTTGCTAACCAGTTAGTAATTCGGTGCGCACGGTCCCTGCGCATCATTTTACTACAGCACTTTGTAAATAATGTTATCTTCTACAGATATTAATCCAACAAATTTACTATTTTCTCCTTCCAAAATTAGTAAATAGTGCAGAATTGCAGTTTTACTACAGAGGTTAATGAATACTTCAAATGTCTTTTACAATAAATGCAATAGTTTTAACTTTTATTCCAATATATTTTATAATTCTTTAAGTAGCTACGAGTTACTATTGAGGTTAGTAAATATTATTAAAATTTGCTTTTTGCCTCTCATTGCAAAGTTCAGATAGTGAAATCTAGTGTCATTTTTAACAAAAAATACAAACAAGGGTTTCTCAGTGTAGAATAGTAAAATCCCTGAACAAAGCAAATGAATTTTCAACCAAAACAGATTAATTTTTAACCAAACAGTTATTTGCATTTTTAATCAAAAGATAAACTTTCCATAAAGTAGTTGCATTTTCAACCAAATAGTTACATTTTCAATCGAAAATATGAATTCTTACTAAAAGACATTCATTTTCAAACGAAATACTTGAATTTTCTATAAAAAAATGGATTAAAAAAATATATATATGTATATATATATAATTAAAAAAAAGTTAAACAACCACCGCAGGGTACCACTAAGAGCAACTGCCATCTGGAAAAAATGTCAATGGCCCCCAGTAGAACCGCGGTAAAATACACCTATGGCCACGTCTCACATGCGTGAGATGGGTGGTCACAGGGCACGACGAAATCACAACGACAGGCCGGCGAAACCCTCGTGTGTCTTGAGGACACGAAGCGACCCAAGGATGACAGCTTTCTGCATCCATCTCGCAAGAGCCTTGGCATATTTTTGGCACGCGGGTATGGCTTTAAGGTTACGAACCAGCGATAATTTCACACCTCCGAGAGCACCTATCACAAGAACAATCACTCGTACCGAATATTTTGGGTACAGTCGAAGCAGCTCTCTTTTAAGGTCTTGATATCTCTCCTCTTTTTCTTTCTCCTTTGCAGTGATGTTGTATTCGGATGGAGCCGAGAATTCGATCACGAATATAGTTCGTTTCTCGAAGTCTTGGAGAACAATGTCAGGCCTCGAGTGCGCAACGGAGACTGCTGCCCGAAAATCGTAGTTCCAGAAAATCTGGCACTTCTCGTTTCGGACAATTGACTCTATATCCCTTGGAGCGTTCGGCAGGGCAGGGTCGCGACCAACACCGTAAGAGCGACAAAGGTGGTAATAAAGTACTCTTAGGGCCGCATTATGTCTATAGATATACGTTGTTCCTGCGTGGGTCGGACACCCCGATAGTATGTGTTCTAGGTACTCAGCGTGTGCATGACACGCTCTGCACCTATCACTGGGAACTTCTTGACATAAAATGCGGGCGCGGTATGCTAAGGTGGAGATTACACCGTCCTGGCATGCGAAAATAAAGCCCTCTGTACCTGAATTGAGCCCTGATGATTTGAGGAAAGCAAAAGTTTGCTCCTTCGACAAGGACTGTTTTTCTACATTTCTGTGAAAGTTTCCGTGCATTTGCTTGTCGAGTAGCTCTTGGTGAAATTTTCCAACCTCTGCTTTCTTTACTTCGGCTTTTAGACGTGAAGCATCTAGATGGAGTAATGCACTTTCCTCACTTCTGATGTTAAAATTCAGGCCAAGGGTCTCGGCAGCTTGCTCCGCGGCTTTGTAAAGGAACGCCCCTTCGCCAATCATCTCGTGGTTTCTGACCATCTTTAGGAGAGGATCTCTGCCATTCGCAACGATGTAAGCTGTACTCAAAACAATTCGGTTATGAAGACACTGGAGATTCAGAAGTCCGCGTCCGCCTTGCTGGCGTGAAATGTATAATCGCGGAACTGACGAATTGATATGCAAGCTTTTATGCATATGCATGATCTTACGCGTGGTGACATCAAGGGCCTTAAGCTCGTTCTTCGTCCATTGAACCACCCCAAACGAGTAGAGTAGAACCGGGACGGCAAGCATGTTAGTCGCAGATACCTTGTTCAACGCCGACAGATTGGAAGACCAAATCTGTCGAAGAAGATGCTTGTATCTGCTTCGGAGAGACTCCTTCACTGATGTTACGTCCTGAATGCGGCTTTGAGGCACGCCCAGGTATGTATAGGTCTCTCCAGTGTTAAGGTGTCTAATAACACTTATATCCACAAGCTCAGGGTCCTTGGGAACGCCAGTAATCTTTCCTTTCTTCAAATGAATTTTGGCACACTTGTCCAAACCAAAGTCCATCCCAATCTCTCCTGTGTAGTTCTTGACGATATTTAAAGCAGTTTGAAGTTTGCTTTTACCAGCGGCATAGATCTTCAGGTCATCCATATAGAATACATGAGTGACCTTATGCTCACGCTGATTAGTGTCGCCACAGAGGTATCCAGGAGAATTTCGTAGTGCAAGAGATAGAGGCAAAAGTGTGATGCAAAAAAGCAAAGGGCTCATACTATCCCCTTGAAAGACGCCCCTCTGGAAGGTGACGTTGTTCGTCGTCAGACGATAATTCCTAGATGAGATGGTAAATCTAGTTTTCCAAAGAGGCATCAATCTCTCTATGCATCTCACTATGTGTGGATGTACCTTCAAGCTTTCCAACAGACAGATGATAAGTCTATGAGAGGTTGAATCAAAAGCTTTCCGGTAGTCAATCCAGGCCATTGACAGGACGCGCTGATGGACTGTAGCGTCTTTACAGACACACCTGTCAATCAGCAGGTTCTCTCGACAGCCTGCTACACCTTTTTTCGAGCCACGTTGTTCGTACATCTCTCGCCATACAGGCTCAATTCGTCGAACAATCCTGTTGTTTAGGACAGCTGTAAAGATCTTATACAGTGTGTTCAAACAAGTTATTGGCCTGTAATTCTCTGGTTTGGACAAGTCGCCTTTTTTCGGTAGGAGTATAGTGCGTCCTAACACTAGCCACTGCGGAATGGGCATCTCCGACTTTAAATATGAGGTGAATATGCGGGCCAAATGTTGGTGTGTAGAAGTAAACTTCTTCCACCAAAAGTTCTTGATACAATCTGGTCCAGCACCGGAAAAGTTCTTCGTGCCTCTAAGTGCTTTTTTCACCTCTTCGGCAGTGACTGATGGGCACTCCTCCTCAGATTTTATGAGGCTGTCGCAAAACTCCTTGAAGCGGATGATATTGTCAGTATCTTCCTTCAACTCTAGTGTTTTCGGGATCTTGTACACCTCTCTCCAAAAAGTCTCTACCTCCTTGGGCTTGGGAGGATTTTTTACAAAAACAGGGGGATCACTGAAGAGGCGCGATGGGTCAGCGAGAAACTGTTGATTCTCTCTGATCCATCTCTCCCTCTTCTGTATCCTCCTCCTTGCGTCAGATAACAGCCTTATTTTGTCAACAATATGTTGCTTGATTGTCAGCAGCTTTGACTTGTTTAGTGTGTGATTCAAGGTCCTTAGTTCTTGGGCGAACTTTCGAACCCTTTCCGTGAACGGTCTACCAGATGTTATGTAGTCAATCACACATTGAACACGGGACGCATTCTGTCTTGCCCATCCAATTTTCTTGTTCAGTTGATGCAAGCGTCTTCTTGTCTTTTGATCCATCGTCGGTTTGAGCCTTCGATTTGAATCAGCCAAAGCTCTCGCAGCACCATAAACTGAGCAATTGATGGTCCAGAGGTCGGACTCTTGCGAGATATCTCCACAAAGGGAGGCATCCATTTCAGCCAGATCTTGGGGCTTAAGAGGAACCTGCATGTTGATGTTCCTCCTTGTACTGAAATTGCCATCATCTTCAAGAAGGTGCCTACTTTCTGCGGTTGGTCTTAATGTCGTTTCATCTTCGTCTGCAGCTTGTTCAAGCAGCGGTTGAGGAAGCGCTCCGCGTACATATCCATTTTTGCGGAGGTAGTCGGCTTGATTTCGCAAAGACTGATGCGAAACGTGTTGAAGCTCTGGGTGTTTCTGGCACCACAGAGTATGCATACGCGCCATAAAGCCTCCACGAACAGGGATAATACTGGCATCGTAGCAGTCTAACACATCATTCTTAAGTTGATCCGTCCACTCAATGTGGGCGTTTCGCCGGTTCGTCGTTGTGTTTCCATCTAAATTATTTTCAGCACCCCGAACTCTAGGATGATCGGCATTGTTTGCCGATCCATTGTCGGGTGCTCTGCGCGTTCGATCGTTTTGAACGTTTTATATATATATAAATTTTCAACCATACAGTTAAATTTCCTACCAATTTGTTGAATTTTTGAGCCAAAGATACGAATTTTCTACTAAAGATTGGAACAAAAAATTTCATTTTCGTTGGAAAGAGAATAATTTTCCACGAAACATTTGCATTGTTAAGCAAAAAAGATTAAATTTATACAGCAAGAAAGGCATTTTTAAACGAACTCTCTAAATCTGAATTAGTGAAATTTCACTAATTCAATTAGAGAGAAGTTGGCCACTCACGATTAGTAGAAAACTACTAATTTGATTAGTGGAAATTGTCCACTTGTGAAATTAGTGAAATTACACTAAGCAATTAGTAATCCCTGTCATTGCAGTGTGTACTAATTGAAGAGTGAAAAGTCACTAATTATACAGTAAAAATGCACTAATTGTTCACTGAAAAAATTAATTTTTTCAAAATAGAAAGGAGATTATAAAACAACACGCGGTAGTATTCCCGAATGGTCACGCATCCAAGTACTAACCGCGCCCAACACTGCTTAACTTCAGTGATCTAACGAGAACTGGTTTTTTCAGTATGGTATGGCCGTTGGCGTTAATGAATGAATAAATTGATCTTGAGTTCCTTTTTGTCTACTGGCCATAGTTAAATAGAACAATAATATGATAATTTCAGGGTGGCCGCTGGACCGGGAATCTCATGAGACCGGGAAAAACCGGGAAATAACAGTGCATTTATTTTTGACCAGGAATTTTACAAATTTAAAAATAGTCTTTCCAACCTGTATTTCAACCCTTCTTAAATAATTAGATAAATTGTTATATTTTACAATGTCAATGTCAATTTTACAATTACGCAATGTCATATGAGGATATGACTTCAGATTGGTCAAAATCGTTGCAGTTCACTAATTCGTTAGTGATCGCGCTAAGTTACTAATGAATTAGTGAAGCGAAGCTACTAAATAATAGTGAACCATGTTTACTAATTGAGATTAGTAAAACTTTTACTAATTTATTAGTAAAATATTTACTATTTCAAATGTAAAACATCAAAATATTACTATTTGGTTAGTGAATCATACATTTACTAATTCAAGTAGTGAAATTTTCACTAATTCATATTTAGAGAGAAAGAGGCAAAAGTCCACGATTGTTCACGAGTCTAGCGGGTCTCGCTTAAGTCCACATGGACTAAGGTGGGCGACATTTTTCTTAAATTTTCATGCATATCTCCCCCAAATTTGTTCAAATCCACAAAATATGAATGGATTTAAAAAAATGATATTCAAAAATTCCGCAAGCCGCATGAAGATTAACACGTATTTCCCATAAAAAAGACATTTTTGTAAATTGTATTCAGAATTGTCAATATTATGTATATCGAGTTGATCCTGAAAATTACTCTTCAATATCAGCCATAGAATACGAATGAGAAATTTATTTTCGAATTCCATAAGTCAATTTTATAGGGTTTTAAATAAACTCCATAAGTTAAAACTTGGGTATTGCAAGTCTCTGGCGCCAACTATTAGTTTTTCAAGATTTCTTTTAGTAAACATTGTTTCTAGTGCATAAAATATTACTTTATAGTAATAACTAGATTTTCAAATACATTTTTGAAACAACTTATCATATTTTATAGCCATTTTCTCTTAAAATAAAGTTAGAAATTCACGAATTTATCTGACTCTTTCAACTAATTTTCAACTTTTCAGATAGACCGAGGCAATAGTCAAGTGAATTTAACACACACAATTGTTGAAACTATTTAGTATCCATAATAATATTCTTTTGGAATAATGCTAGAAAGTTGCATTTTTTCCTAATATTTTCCACTTTTGGTCCACTTTCAAATTCTAGTAAGGTAATAATTAACTCAATTTATCCAACATGTATGTATGTATGTATGTATATTTGAACTCTCCCTTTTACGGGTTTCAGGGCCTCCGCTCCCTGTACATATATTTACATTTCGTCCTTAGTCTACCTTAACTGCTAATTATTTTCTAATGCATCGCCTTACATAATAACAATCATATTAGTACTACTCTTAGACTACAGACAATGAGCGATCTTCCCGGGCTTCCGTTTTCTCTTACCATCAAATGCATTTTTACGAATTTAAAAATTTTAAATTTTCACAAGTTACTTTCCTTTACACAGGATTACCCGTTTGGCTCTGCCCTGATCTCTTGCTTTCTCTTATTTCTTCCAGTTTTTTCACCCACATCACTCCCTGTCCATTACCATCCAAAATCCATCTTACACATTCATCCACACTCAACTGTCCATCTTCCTCGCCTGTACACCTCTCTAACACATGTGCCCATGACTCCACTTCGTACCCACATACTCTGCACAGATTGTCCTCTTCATCCAACCAATATCTACAAGCTCTCACTCCTTCTCCCATTCTAAACCGTATCACCCTATTCCATTTGTCTTCCTTTTTCATCTTTTGCAAATATTCTGGTTCCGTCACCCCTTTGACCATCATATACCATCTATTGTACTTCGAATCCATAATCTTTCTCCATCTCTCTTCTCCTTGTCTTACTAATAGCTCGAATTCAATGTTCTGCCAATCCAGAACCCCTTCCTGTATATCACAAACACTCCTCATTTTCTTCCTTTCTTCCTCCCATTTTGAATTTTCCAAATTGCCTCTCGTCTCCTTGTTCCGAACTTCGTCTAAGCATACTTGTGCTATTCTGCTCCCCTCTCCACTTTTCAGCTTCTCTTCAAACCTCCAGGCTCTCTTAATTTGTCTAGTTACCATTTTTTCCCTTCCTAGTTCTTCCCTTATCATGTATCCTGGACAACTCCAACTGACCCCCATTACCCATCTCAGAAATCTCTCATGTATGCTTTCCACTTTCCTATGTTCCTTCCATCCCCAAACCTCCACTCCATAACACAACACCGCCCAAACCAACGCATCAAACAACCAAACCCTCATTCTCCAATCGTCCTTGAACCTTCTCTTTCCTATACCCCATACTTGGCCCATTACTTTACTCGCACTTTCGATTCTTTTCCTCACCTGCAAATCGTTTCCCCCTCCTGACTCAAACCAAAAACCTAGGTAACAGAACTCCTCCACAATTTCCACTGTTTGTCCGTTCATCTTCCAAACGTAACCTATTTTGGTCTTTTTATTTCTGAAGCACATCACCTTGGTCTTCCCTACGTTCACCGTCAGTTCTTTTGTTCCCACGTACTCTTCGAAAATTCTTATTATTAGGTTCATCCCCTTCTCATCGTCTGCTATTAGAACTACGTCGTCCGCGTATGCTAGGGAGTATAGTTTGCTATTACCCAGGATCGTCCCCCCTTTCCCTTTCTCCTTTAGCTTCTCCTCTAGGTCTGCCAGCAGCAAATTAAAAAGTAGTGGACTCAACGGGCACCCTTGCCTTAGACCTCTTCCTGTCCAGAAAACCTCCCCTTTTTCCCCGCGTATCTTCACCCTAATCCTGGTTTCAGTAAAAATTTCCTTCATCCTCTCCACCAGCCCTTCTTCTATTCCCCTTTCTTTCATTGCCTGCCATAGAACTTTTCTATTCACTGAGTCAAAAGCTGCTTTGAAATCTACAAACAAAGCGACTAATTTCCCTCTTTTTCTCCCTAAGTTTCTATTAACCAAGTAGTTGAGTACGTAAATGTTGTCTATTGTCCCCATCCCTTTTCTAAATCCCGTCTGGTTGTGTGGGATACTTTGCTTCTCTTCTATCTGATTCTCTAACCTTTTTCTTAGAATTTCTGTGTATATTTTATAGCCCACTTGCATGAGAGTGATCCCTCTGTACTCTTCTACCTTCTTACCCTTTCCTTTCTTAACAGGCGGTACCACCAGCCCTGTCATCCACTCCTCCGGCCACCCTTCTCCTTTCCAGACCTTGTTGCATATCCTCCACATCACTTCCCTAATCCCTTCTCCTCCATACTTTATCGCTTCGTTCTCCATACCCTCCTCTCCTGTGGCCTTGTTTCTTTTCAGTCTATCTATCGCCTCATT
>CAKNXH010067346.1:0-15560 GCA_932178445.1 Andricus quercusramuli | reverse complement strand
TGGCGCAGTCTGATTAAAATAGCCACTGAAACGGGAAAAAAAAAAAATTTTCTTTTCCGAGAAATTTCAAATATCGCGTTCCAACGCGATTCCATTGATTCTTCTCTTGCTTCCGCGTTAAAATATTGAATTCATTGGTTTTCGAACTCAAAATCTTGTACTAAATGGAAAAAATCCTCAATTTCATTATTAAATTCGATTATCCACATTAAATTTTTTTTCATTCATAACAGACAAGCACAAACAAGCTCCTTTTGTATTCTATATAGCTTTAAAATTACCTTCCAACCAAAATTATTGCAAGGGTTTCATGTTTCTTTGACGTCGCATGTCATTTAAATTGCATTACGTTTTCGAGACAATTTTATTTGTACAAAGTACAAGTAGAAACACTAATTCCACGAAACCGCTCGAATCTTGAATCAAAGCCGATTCAAATTGATTTGAATGAATATTTTTTATTCTATTTAATTCAGCACTTTTTGACGTCTTTATTTATTTGCTTTTCGAACAAGTATGAAGAAATTTTCATGTTATTAGGATGCTTTTGAAATGTATAATACAACTTTTTATAATTCCATCGAGATTGCTTTTGCACTCTTTTACACATTGACTGGAATTGAATGAGCTGTGTTTAGAATAATTTTAAGAGATTTAAACCAGAAGCAAAAAATCGTAGATATATTTGGAATATTCCAAAAAGAAGTCGTTAGCTAAATATACATGATTTTCAACAAAAAGTTGAATCGTGACCATAGAGGGTATTTCAGTACCACAGAAAACTGCCCTCTCTTTTGCTTTCTTCTTGATGGTTCCTACTTTCTTTCTTTTCTCCTTTTTATTTTTTTTCTGGACCGATCGCAAGGTCCGAATCTGCAGAGTCAGTTCTGTCAGATTTTTCACGGTACCGATCCTTTGTAGGGGGCGCTGCCCGGTTGTCATATTTGCCTATGATGGACGATTCTTAAAGGGCGAAAGGACGCAACGGGGACAAACAGATTTTCGGGATGACGAACGCGTTTCATTCAGTGATTCAGTTGCTGGCCGCACCACATTTAGGCAATCCGACTGATTATGACCGGTCGGATAGCTGCGAACGATTTTGCGTTCGACGACTGCGAAAATCGATCACTATGGGCCTCTGTCTGCTGAACCTTCTTAATGTGCCTCTTCCCGCTTCGGCCAATGACGAATGCCAATTTGCCGGTTGACTGTTTCTAAAAGAAATTTTCCAACAATCAATAAAATTAGAAAATTGTATAAAGAACTAGAGCTTCTTGCAGTCAATATAATCTTTATAATACATTTATTTAGTTTTTATCTTGACATATTAACCACTTTTTGGTAAAACAGGAAAATGATATATTTTCATAAAATATGTGTTAAATTCTTTTATTTTCATTCTTTTCACTTTTATTAGCAAACTATGGGCCACATAAACTTTTTTGTGATCAACGCTGAGTTCTTATTTCTCGCAGTAGTTCAAATGAAAGAATTGGGATACAAACATTTGTATATATTATAAAAAAAACTTCGTATGAAAATCGACGAATCCAAAAACACTCAAGTTTCAATTATTTTATGAAACTTCAAACTCGAACAAGAAAAGGAAACATTCTTCATAAATGTACATCAACATTTTAAGGAAATTTTTTGATTAAGATTCATTATAATCCTCCACTGATCATAAAAATTTGTTGATAAATTTTATAAATTCAAAAAGGTCATTTGTAACTTTTTTGTTAATTTACCTCAACTTTTTTTTCAATATGTTGTTTTCATTTTCCAAAAACAGGTGGTTCCGAACAAAAATTTATACCGTGTGCTAGTTTATTTTATAAATGAGAAAAGTTTTGTACACATTTTTATAAACCAATAAGTTCTTCAGTTATTAAAGAAAAAAATATCAATTTATTCTAATCTCAAATTGTCCTGCTGTTTTTCTCAGAATTGCGATTTATGCAATTAAAGAAATATATTACTTCATAACTTGTATTGTAACTTTATTGAAACGTTTTGAGGCAATTCTGCCGTACTGTTAAAGAAAGGCTCTATCAAAATTTGGAGATGAACGGAGATATTTAAGAAAACGAGTTAGCATCTTTACTTATTTGCATCGTGCAATACATAATTGCTTCTGGAAAAAACTATCGTGAATTCGGACCTGCTCTATTCATTGGTGCGAAAAATTAATAATTTCAATTAATTATATGCAAAACTGTAAATAAGGCTGATATTCATTAGCAAAGCAGGCGATAAATCTGATGAAAAAACCTACTTACGTATAGATAGGTTTTTGTGTCGCTTTTCGGCACCAAGGAAGGTCGGTTTTATTTTAACAGTGCAATTATTAATTGACGCCATTGATAGGTATTTTTGATAACTTGATCATTTATTTATCATCTACCATTTTGTATTAATGTTAATAATAAATCAGTAAAGTATCACTCAAATGAATGCAATAAAAATTAGTTGAAAATCTAAAACTGTAGATAGGTTTTCTCTTCTGGTAAGTTAGTGAGACTGAAGTGGGCGAGAATCAGGACAAAGAACGTCTCTATGTACATAGTTTTTCCTTCACTTAGGCACGAGCAACATCCTATCTGGTAGATCTGTATAGATACGCTTACCTTTCCATATAGATATAAAGCCTTTCTTCGACAGTATTTCTTTAGATTTCTAAAAAATCTCTTCAGATATGCTAATTATGGTCTAATTATTTACAAATTTAATTCAAATTACTAGTTACCTTTTGTACAGATAATTTTTTTTTTAATTACGACTCCAACGACAAAAAAAATGTAATTTTTTATAAAAAATGTAGATATAGCCTTTCTTCAAAAGTACGGCAGATTTGCTTCGAAAAAAATCTCAGATTTAATAAGCCTCTCCCTGAATTAATTTTTTATTCAAAAGTTTTCATGAGTTCCCTCCTTTTAACGCCTAAAAATTTGTAAGAAATATCATTAGAGTCAAATTCTAAAATACTGCCCAAAAAAATGTCTTCTTGGATCGTTATTCGCTCCAGGCGTCCAGGATGGAACAGCAGCAGCAGCTTCCTGACAAATCGTCCGAGATAAATTTCAAGATTTCGGACCCAATCGGTCCATCGGATTCTGTTCGTCGCTTCCCTGGCTTTCCTTCCTACTCCCTGCTCCTATTCCCCCTCTCGCTCACACGCCACCTTTATTCTCAGCACGGAAATAAGCCAACCGCCCAGAAATACATACATGGGTATATATATCTGGGCCTGAAAAGACCTCGCGGCTCCTAATCGCTTTACGAGCTAGCGTAAGGGAAACGTAGGGGCATCGACGTGCCAAGGAAAGTACGTGAACCTTGCGAAATTTTCGTTTACACAGCCGTGCCACCCGTATCAAAACTTTAATTGAATTTTAGGCCGAGGCATACTAAACCACAGATTAGGATCTCCCTTGAAGCTAAAATCCACCTTCTGGACATCCTTATTATATCCTTCACCTCTGCTAACACATAACTCCCATGTTTTATGTCGGAGAGACTCTTCCTTCAGGAGGAAAAGTGGTGACCAGAGAAAAAGGGATCGTATTCTTTATTGTCCTGACGTAATATGTATATAGTTGTATAATTAAACGGAAAAATAAATTATTGTTTCTCGATTATCTGAGTTAAAAGTGAACACTTAGTTCTGTTGATCCACTTAAAGTTCAATGAGAACAACCCGTGCAGAAATGTGGTCATGGCCCAAACAGGGCCCAGGCTTGACTAAACTAGGCCCTGACCTGGTGATCTAGCCTGGGCCAAACTCGAATTAAACGCCAAGTCTGGCTAGGGCCCGGTTACATTGCCAGGCTTGATCGCCCAGCTTGACCCAGGCTTGGTCCTAGTTTATTATCGATTTCTAGCCATTTTCTATTTTCTTAATTAAAAGTCGATTTAAGCTTATTAGTTTTTCAAATTGTGCTTCAAATTTCTGAAATGAGGTATTTCATTGATTATTTCACCGGGTTCTGATTCTTTCTTATCATCTGCATCATCATATACAATAATTGTTCAATTTACGTCCGACATATTTCTTTTATAATTTCAAGCTTTAAACATCATTACATAAATTAACAACATATTTATACTTTAGAATTCGACATAAAAGTTTTTTCAGTTTTGAGTTTAGACGTCACGTGCAATCCTAATGTGAAAATATTATTTATAATTGTTATAAGTATTTACTTGCACTTTCACGGCGTAAATATGGGTTAGTGCCGATTGCTCGATGCCTCCGGACTCTTGAGTGCTTTTATTTTAGGCATTTTTATAAATTTCATTTCAGTGATTACTTATATATGCTTCATCGACCATCATCAATCACCACGATCACCACTAATTTAAATCACTCACTTGCACAAAATTTATAAATTAAGTTTGGCACAAACTATTATTCAAATTACCTTTCAAGAGACTTAAAGAATTTTAATTTCTACCAAATTTGCCACTTTGTAAAGTTTTATACTTGAAACTTGCAAGTAATAAGTAAACAAAGAGAATAATAATACGCCATCTGTTATCAATTTTGGGAACTTTGACATCAGCTGGGCCCAAGCTCGAGCCATTGCAAAATTCAAGCTAGACCCCCCAGGGCTAGGGGCCCCAGCCTGGCCCAAGTCTGGAACCGAAAAAAAACTTTGCGATTTCTGCATGGGAATTTTTATATTATAACATTGTATACATTTATTTTGATTCCTCATACAAGAAGCTTTGTAACGATGAGAATTTTTAAACTTTATTTTCTAACATATCTCGACATAATTTAACCTCAAAAGTTTTAAAATAAGGTTTTTAAAAAATTACCGTACATTTGCGCACGCTTGTGTGTGTGTGTGTGTGTCATAATTACTCTCTTTATGATACCTAGAAAAATGGTGAACTGAGGTCATGAAATGTAAAGGAATTGTAGTCCTAAATGATACTCATTATTGATAAGGTTTAGAGTCGGATTAGATAACAATATTCTTTTTTCCGATTTTACATTTTTCTGAAAAATCGTTTTAGATGTGTATTCGCAGTAATGCCAGGCCCTGTGAACCAAATGTTTTTGAACACGAGCTGGTATTAAGTTGATATAATTCGATAGAATATATTCAAAAATATAATATTTGAAAAAAATATATTCAAACAAAACTTTTCATCTTTGCAAATTTCTTAATTTTTATTTTATGAGTGAACTTTTTTTTTTAATTATAGGAATATAGCAACTTAATAATTACTAGATTTGTTTATTCTGACAAGAGCGATTTATATACATAGAAACATTCCATGACCAAATGACATTATGATATGTAAGGATTTATATATCTTTCCATTTCAAAAATGACTGTGGCTAGTCGTCCCGAAAAAATGGAGACGACTTTTCGGGACGACTAGCCAAGCTCATGAAAAATACTTCACTACTCATCCCGAATTTCGGCACGACGAGACACTCCGTTCAAAAATACACCTGAATTAAAGTATCAAATTTAATCTTTTTGATTAAATGAATATATTCAGCTATATCAAAAATCTGTTATGATCTAATAACAATAAATAACAATAAATAATAATAAATAACGTAAACAATAAATAATAAAAAAGCGCATACGAAGTCGCCTTTTTCATACCCTCAGACTCCTTTCACAATCCAAAATCATGTTTTCTTTCCCCTCAGACTCCTTTGCAATAAACAATCTCCTATTCTATCTTCTCAGACTCCTTTGCAATCCAAAATCCTCTATGAGTCTGTGATAAAGTACAATGTTCAAGCATGGAAAATTTATAACTGAACCAAAGATATTTATCCTTGTTCTGGCCACAAATATCTTTGGAAATGAAACAACAATATTGGCAACATATTTAGGATAGGTTTTTGCAGCGTAATTTATTATTATTAATGAATAACATCTTTAAATCGTTAAAACAAAGCTATTATATAGCTGACATGGGTGTGGAAAAATCTTTTGACACTGGCCCGGCCCACACTAGACCGTCCGGTTTCCAGTCTTGACACTGTGCTGACCAGATGGTCTGGCCTGGGTCTGGTCATAAGTGCAAAATTTTTTCGCAAGCCCCAGGCCAGACCGTATGGTCAGCTTCGAGTTATTGGCTGGTCAGCTGATTAGCCACTATTAGTTGCAGGCCTGTCAGCCGCTAATTGGACTCCCTATAGAATTTAAAATTTATTTATTAAGACTCTAGGGCTAAACAGTCATCTAAGGAATAAATTATACATATGTTTTATGTAATTAAAAAGTACGAACTTTCGTCGAACGTTGATTATGATATATGTAAAATAAAACAAAACTAATTACAGTTTACAGATGACTTACTCTCTAAATTTGAAACAGTGAATTTCACTATTTCATAGTGAATTTTCACTATTTCAATTTTGAAAAGTGGGTCACTATAAATGAGTTAAATTCACTATTTCAACTAGTGGTGTTACGGTTTCACTGATTTAATCAGAAGATTTCACTAATTCGAAAAGTGGATTCACTAATCATTTTTCACTAACTGTCTGCTAGTGAAAATTGCACTATGACAACAGTATATTTCACTAATTGAAATAGGGGAAGAATGTGATTTCACTATTTGAATAGTGAAATAGCTTTCACGAATTCAAATAGTGAAATTTTCACTATTTCAGATTTAGAGAGAAATATAAAATAATATACCACAAGATAAATATGAGTAATATAAGTTAATATAAGCTAGTGGTAGGGATCATGGTTATTATTAAAAAACTTAAGACTTGATCGTGTGAAACTGAGAAAAACTATGGATTGAATTTATACGATACTAAGGCGCAAAAATATCGCTAAAAATCAGAAAAATTAACTTGGAAAAAAATCATTAGACACTATAAATGTATTTGGCTGATCAGCGCGACTCCTAAAATCTGATATCAGTTTAAAAAAAAGTGCTTGTGGGGTAACAGTATCAATTTCTGCTTTTTGAATAGTTGTATGTCAATAATAAAAACTTTTGATATTGTCATTTCTAAATACAATTGGAAAATGCAGAATAAAATTTCCTCATCTAGAAATTATCGATCGATTCTCGGAGGTTGCCGACTGCGACCTTCTTTTCGTCAGAAAACTACATATTATTTGCATAATTACGCGTTTAAAGTACTCACGATGTCATGAGGGTCAGATCGAATTTATCTTATTGGCCCTCACCTGTCCTGTACGATGCGGGTCTTGCGGAGCAACTGACCAATGGTACAGTCTACATAGAAAAATACAAACCAAACATTTCTAAAAAAACACACATTATAGACGTTTTTTAAAATTATTAATTATTTTATTAATTATTCATTACATTATTTTATTCTTATTATTTTTATAATTTGAACAATTTTTCTTCTACTTTCTAAAACTTGATAACTGCACAATTATTTTTCATAGGATGTTTCTGTAATTTATTAAAATCAAAATAAAATCAACAATTTTTTAATATTCATTAAGTGATGAACAAAATTTGGTCTATATGGTACATGATTTTCAATAAATAAATTTTTTCTTTGCTATGTAAAAAATTGATAAATAATTTAAGAACGGAATTTGATTGTAATAGCTTATACATTTTTTCTTCGTTATTTGTATTCTATCATCAGTGGCGGATTTAACGAGCAGCAAACGAGACATTGCTGACTGGGCCCCCCAGCCGAAGGGCCCCCATGCAGCAGAAAGACCCCCAGGACCCCAATGCTCCTCAATGTACCACAAAATTGGGTCCCTCGAAAAAATTGCTGGCTAGGCCTTTTTTCTTAAATCCGCCACTGTCTATCATAATGAAAATATGTATTTCTGTTAAGCATTTCTCAATTGTATTTTGTTTTGAATTCCTGACGAGTAACGCAAAACAATCGAGGATTTATTTAATATTTACAATTTTCGGTTTTGCTACAAACAAAAAAGTGTTGGTAAGTATTATATGTAATGCTTCATACCAATATTTCTTTTACAGAAGATGTTGTGTTGTAATAATAATAATAATAATAATTATTATTATTATTACAATTTTATTTTTGTATTCATAACTTTTATATTTTTCAAATTATTTATATATGGGACATTTGTATTCATAATCATATATCCATAAGTTGATTATTTTTTATTTAATATCTAATAATAGGTTGAGAGTAAAAGTAGCCTTAAAGCTGATAATCACACCCCATGACCTCAATCCGTGTATATAATCGAGCCAATCGCTGGTGAATTTCTGTGATCCAGCGAAAAGCCTCAATGTGTTCGAACAGATTTATCTATGACTTATTTGAATTATTATTATATTATTAATTATTCAAAGAATACATTTTAAAATAAAATTAATTTGAAAATAGAATTCCATAAAATGGTACAATACAACAATATATGTAGGTGTCCGCATGAAAAGGGCCTTATGGCCGGTCTGGAGTTACGCACAAAAGCATAGAGCCGGATATATTACCGGCATTAAAGCCCAAAAAGAACTCTCCAAGTTGAAAAACGAATCGAAGGGTTAAATTTTGATGTTGGAACTGCGAAATCAGAAAATAATAGTCTTGAAATAGACTTAGAAAAACGCGAATGTCTTAAACTTCCCTTTCGGGGTAGGCATACCATATATGTTATGCATAGGAAAATAAATACAGAAGTAGTTAATTATATTTACTAACATTATTTCTCTTTGAAATAATATTTAAACTCTAAATTTTATTATCTAAAGGTCAAAACTCCTCTCTTTCTCTTTCTCTATTGAAACAAAGACCTCCTGAAATAACTGGACGTCAAGCGTGGAAGCTCCTACGCAAAATAATTGCAACCTGATAACTTTCCCCGTAGAGTGTGACAGAGTAACAAAGAGCCTGGTGCAGACGACTTCGAGTTCGCCAGTGCAATCTCCTCACTGAAATTGCCAACTCTGCCTACGGACACGCTCAGGTGACGAGATAACGATGCAAAGTCCAAACATATCATAAATCTCACAAGAAAAAAAATAATAATATGTCATCTGTATCAGAAAATTAAATCGTCCACTAGCGCGGCCTTGTTCCTTTTATTTCTAAATTTGTTAGCTCTCATTTTGCCAACAGCCTCCTTGCTTTTTTCCACTCGGACTGTACGACCCGCATGTCACAGTGACGTAGGTGCGGTGAGTCCCAGAATGCGTTCTTGCCAGCGTCTGATGTTTCTTAGATCCCCGATCTAGAAATACGACAATAGGACACATGTCAAAACAATTGGTACACAGGTGTATCGCGGCAGACGACCAATCGGCAATCATTGAGACACGGGACCATTGTATTTTTCATTCATCGTCAATTGGATTAGAATATAGGTTGACGTTTCACAGGAGGTATGAGGCTTGAATATCAAAGGTGTATAATTTATATTGTATTTTGTTGAATCGTCATGGTCGAGAGTCGTAGGCGGAGTTTGAGACATTTAGAAAAAAGTCGAATTAAGTGTGGTACAGAGGAAACTGGTATTAAGAGAGCTCTCACAACTTTCATGACAATCATTTTTTGATTTTATGCAAATTTACTTAATAGGGTCATCTAAAATAATCCTAGGCATATTACATATAATAATATAATCATTTTATCAAGTTATTATAAAAAGATTGAAAATTCACTTGTTATACATGATCTAATTTTTTTGTTTAAAAAAGAGTACTGATCCAATCATATTTTTCTTAAATGTCTGAAATTGGAAAAGTAATACACACATTAGTTTTAATCAGGCAGAATAATTAAGAATCTAAGGATTCTATTAATAATTGAGGGGTGGATATTCGAATCGCATAACCGCCATTTCCAATTTTTTACGGGAGAGCGGAAAAACGCTCGCATTTTTTGTAATTTTGTTACCGAAATGCAATGTTTGCAAAATTCTCACAATAAAACTATTGCAAATTTTGACTTGCTCTTGTCGCTGAAATGACGGCATCAGCTTAGAGTTTAAAAAAAAAAAAAATAAATAAAAAAATGTTTGAAAAATTGATGGTTATACGACTTTGAATATCCACCCTTCAATTAGTTTCAGCGAGGTTAAATTAAAATATAAAACGAAACTTGTTCTATACGTAAAAATCTGTAAGTTTCTTGAATAGCATTAAATTTGATATAAAAGACATTTAGAAAACGGATGCCGCATTATTTTAAATGGTTAAAATCAATCGTTTCAAACAATACTTTAGTCTAAAACCTGTTTCAATTTTCTCTTTACCCTTTGTAATATTGTAAGTTGAACCATTATGAGTTCTATAGTGGTTAAATTAGGCTTTAAATTTAGTAAAAAAAAATCCAGTATCGCAACCAATGTGAAATTAATCTAGTAGAATTGTATAACAATTCTGAGACGATGAGACTCTTCGTAAATTTAAACTATATATCACGAGAATAGAAAAATTAAAAATATGGTTGCAACTCGGTGAAGGTGCGTATCAATGAATTGAGTTTATAATTGTTACTGAGATAATTAATATCCTGAGTAATAAATTACAAAAATCATCAGTAGTGTCTCACAACATTTGAACTCTTAACTATAATTTCGTATTTCATATTCTCGGACGAGAATGAGAGGGGGTGGCTCACTATATACTTCACAAAAAAACACCGATCTTCAAAAGTACACCGAATTCGGTGTAGTTTTCAGTTGCCACAAAAATGAGACATGAAAAATAATGGAGACACGCAGGGAAAATTTTCGTTGTTCAAAATGAGATGCAACAAAATTCACACGAATGGTTTTCTGATATTATTCGTTTCATCGCCGTGCATAATTTGCTAACAAAAAAACAATAAAAAGTTCAAATCATAATAATTAATTAAAATTCTAAAACAAAAAAATAAACATAAAGCATCTCAAGTATCATAATCTATAATTTTATAAAGAAGATACAGGAATAGGAAAAGGATAGGAAACTGTGCGGGTGACCAAGAAGAAGAGGAAATGAGTGAGAAAACGAAATGTACAATGGAATCGAGAGAGATCAACTTTCAGTGACGTAACCAGTGATAACTCTTACAAGAGAGAAGGTGCGAGCAAAATAATATTAAGAAACTGATGATGGTCAGCAAATTTAAATTTGATAGAAAATATTCCCATAAGTATAAATCAATTAATGTACTATTTATTGGCATTTTTATGCCGCTTCATACTTTATAATCAACATAGCCATGAAAATTAGTTCTTATTTATAATTATTTTACGTCTTTGAAAATTGAACAATTTCGATACAAACAGTGTTTCGGAACATTTTCATTCAATGAAGAAAACAATTTATTTCAAGGGTCTAGCGTGCAAATTTGGACTCGCTTAGTCCAAATGAAATATTTAAATTACAACTGAGCGAGTCAGCGTGAAAAGGGTCCTTATGCTTTGTTCTAGTTTAGGAGATATTCGTATTTTTCTAAGGTAAGGCCAAAATTATTATTCTCGGGTTTGAGTGAAGGATGAAATTAAAACCTACACTGAATCTATTTGGCACAATACTCATGGCCTTAAAGCAACCGGAAGTGGGTATATTTCATGTTCAAAAAAAAAGTATAACACGCGTGCTTATGGCACTCGGCAACGTTAGATGCTGTTTTCAAAGTTTCATCTTCAAAAATACCCCAGCGCGCACGTTTTTTAACCTAAAGGGTTGTGTTTTGAGCTTAAAATGCCGGTAATTTTCCCGTCTGTATGGCCCTATTACACAACTCCATGTCGAATATAAGGGCCCTTCTCATGCGGACGAGCACAAATTAAGTTCTAGTTACGCTTTTGTTTGCTGCACGCAAAAAAAGAGAATCGCACATTGTAACTTTAAAGCAGAGCCAAGAGTACCATTTATAGATGAATGATTTGAACTCTGAAAGGACACATTTTAATTTTTACCGTTTCCCAAAAAAAGAACGATTCCAAAGAAGAGAGTACTATGTCAAATAGTAAATTTGACCACTAACTTGTCGTCTGAATGTAATCGGTGCTATTCACAAAAGGCAATTTTTGTCACGTCTGTAATACATTTTACCACTTAAAAAAGTAACACATGCTGCACGCATTTTCAATTCCCAACCTATTATAGAAATTATGAGAATTATCATTTTTATTTGCAAGTGCAATTTACACATTTAAATATTTCGAGCCTCACCACTTTTAATTAGATCACAAAATTGACCAATTTTTTTAAGTCTCGAAAGTAAATGGTGGAAATTTTATATGCGCAAACAATTTTAAACTCTTTCCCGTTTCTTCATGACTCTTCCAGGCAGCAATTTGTTAGAATATAATATTAGTGTTGGAAGCTAGTTAGTAAACAATTCCTTTGAGGTTAGGATTTGTATCAGAAAGTGTTTATTACTGTATTTAATATTGACTATTGCCACAAGAAATTTTAAAACTATCTTTTAGGTAATAATGCAGCTTACGCAAATTGATCACGCAAAGGAACGACTTCTATAAAACATGTCAATTTTCGTCAATCGTTGTTAAAGTTTACATAGAATAAGTGTCCACAGTTTAAGCAAAAATTCTGTAAGACAGATAATTTTGTTTTTGTATCAGGATATAGCCTAGTATACAATCATACAGTTACTTAGAAAGCTTATGAAAGATATGTTAAACATGAATAATCAAAATTATCCATTGTGTACGTTTCCGACTACCAAGCTCAAAAAGAAATTATAATATTTTCATAACCAACCTGCCAATTACAGGAAAAATGAGAGCCTGAGATTAAATTTCAGAAAATGACCGAAAAATGGAAGATTTGCTCATTATAATGTGCGACAGCGTGACCGATACAGACGGAAAGAGCAGAGATTAGATTGTTAGAATGACAGCGAAAGAGGTGGAAAGGGGGATGAAGTAAACGGGACGAAGGAACAGGAATTTCTGAGTCTTTGCATTAGTAACATTAGTTGGTTTAGACTTTAGAGACTTTAGAGTTTAGACTTTAGAGAAGAGTGTTGGAGGCTGTGGAGAGTGTCGGCTCACCTCTTGGGGCTTTCGAAGTGGGGGTGGTGGCTTGGTGAGGGGAATGTGGAGGGTGGACAGAAGAGGGGACAAAAATGACAATCATCGTCATTTTAATAATATGCAAAGGTATATAGTCTCCTTCCAGGCCGGGCAAGTGTGGCCACAATAGCGTTATATAATGACAAAGACACGCCGGGTCGGGCCTGTACCTTTCGCTCGACAAAAGGCGCGGCATAGGGTCATCCTACCGGACCGGAACATGTTTTGTCCAGCCTGGACAAATGTCACCAATAATACTTTCAGACGGCCGTAAGTCAAAATACAAGTCGTCATGTATATTCAGAGACCAGAGTACGCAGTGTCGTATGGCACGCGCAAACTCCTGTGATCTTATACTGCTGTATGTAAAAGTGTAACTTTATATGTATAGCCTGAAACAGGCAGGCGAAGAAATATTCGCTTGAGATATGAGATGAATGAAGAATAGTATTATGGTATCAATGTATTATGATATAAATTAGTCTAGAAGCTACAATTTCAACAATAAATTTCAACAATTTCTTTAATAAATCTGTCTAATTTTTTTTTACTAACTTTCCATTTGATAATCAAAATTTTATATTTCAGATCTATTAACTTTTTAACTTACATAATCATTGGTTAATTAGTATGCTCCTTTTTTTTATACAACAAAAAAACAATTCTAAGGTGTATGTATATATATTGTATTATTATGATCATTTATATTCCACCGTAAACATATATGCAATTAACGAAGAAAATTCTTGAGTTTCATCAGAAATCATTATATCATTTATTATCGAAAATTAATGAATAATAAGGACTAAATAAACATAAAAAAGTGCACGGAGAAAAATAGAAGTCGAAAAATAGGAACTGAGTCCTGTATTTCGAGCAAATCGGATCCAGGATGAATTTTGCTAGAAGACACTAGGGTGGTCCAAAAAATTTTTTTTCGAATTTTTATGGGGACACCCCTCAAATTTGTTCGAATCCGCACAAAAATAAATGCGTTTTTTTTTGGTTTTGAAAAAAAAATGATATTTACGGGTGGCGCAAGCCCCTTGAAGTTTAACATGTATTTCCCATAAGAAAAAAAGACGTTTTTGTAAATCTTATTCAGAAACCTCAATATTATCTCAATCGAGTTGAAACTCAACTCAACTCTTCACAATTAGCCATAGAATATGAACAAAATATCACCCCCATAAGTCTGTTTTATAGGGTCCCAAAGAAACCCCATAAGTGAAAAAATGGATTTTGCGAGTTTTTGGCGCTAATTATGATTTTTTTGCGGTTTTTTTAAATGCGAATTGTTACTAATATATAAAATATGATTTTATACTGGAAATAAAATATTTTATGAATTGTTTAAACATTTATTATTGTTTTTAGCAATTTTCTCATATAATGTATAGTAAGAAAGACGCGGTTTTTTCACAAATTTTCCATTTTTTGTCCAATTTTCAATCGAAGGCAAGTGATAGTTCATCAATGTTAACAATAGTAATTGTTTATACAATTTATTATAATTATTAATAATATTATACTTGAATAATGCAAGAAAGATGCGGATTTTTTTTTACTTTCTGGCGTTTTGTCCAATTTCCATCTGTAGTTAAGTAATAATAAATTCAAGTTGACAAAATAATTGTTTAAACAATTTTTTATAATTATTAATAATATTATATTTGAATAATGCTAGAAAGATGCGGTTTTTTTAAATTTCTGGCTTTTTGTTTAATTTTCATTTGGAGTGAAGTGATAATGAATTCAAGTTAACAAAATAATTGTTTAAACAATTTATTATCATTGTTTGTCTATTTTCTATTAGGCGTGATTTGATCATTATTTAGATATAGCAAAAATAATTGTTTAAACAAATTATTATTGTTTATGAATATCTTCATCTATATCAATTGCGCCTCATAGTTGCGGTTTTCCGGCAATTTTCACCTTTATGTCCTTTTTTCACTTAGAGAGGTAATAATTAATTAAAGTCAACAAAAAAGTTGTTTGAACAATTTAATATTGTTCATAACTAACTTTTCTTAGATAAGTACTAGAAAGTGGCGGTTTTTTCTAAAATCTTTTACTTTCCATCGCCTTTTCATTTATGAACAAGTAATAACTCAACCACAACAAAAATGATTTTCCGAAAGGTATTGTTGGTTTAAGTGAATTATTTTTGCTCTTTTCACAATGCTCAAAAAAGATTTATTTAAAGAAAAAAAGCTATTTTACACGAAAGGCAGAAATCAATATTGAATTGTTCAAACCATTTTTTTGTTAACTTTAATTAATTATTACCTCACTAAGTGAAATAAGGGCAGAAAGGTGAACATTGCCGAATATCAGGCGCAATTAATATAGATGAAGATAGTCATACACAATAATAATTTGTTTGAACAATTATGACTTCACTCCAAATGAAAATTAAACAAAAAGCCAGAAATTTTAAAAAAAGGAACTTTCTAGCATTATTCAATTATAATATTATTAATAAGTATAATAGATTGTTTAAAAAATTATGTTGTTAACTTGAATTCATTATTACTTCACTCCGAATGAAAAGTGGAC
>CAKNXH010067345.1:0-15562 GCA_932178445.1 Andricus quercusramuli | reverse complement strand
TGGCGCAGTCTGATTAAAATAGCCACTGAAACGGGAAAAAAAAAAAAATTTTCTTTTCCGAGAAATTTCAAATATCGCGTTCCAACGCGATTCCATTGATTCTTCTCTTGCTTCCGCGTTAAAATATTGAATTCATTGGTTTTCGAACTCAAAATCTTGTACTAAATGGAAAAAATCCTCAATTTCATTATTAAATTCGATTATCCACATTAAATTTTTTTTCATTCATAACAGACAAGCACAAACAAGCTCCTTTTGTATTCTATATAGCTTTAAAATTACCTTCCAACCAAAATTATTGCAAGGGTTTCATGTTTCTTTGACGTCGCATGTCATTTAAATTGCATTACGTTTTCGAGACAATTTTATTTGTACAAAGTACAAGTAGAAACACTAATTCCACGAAACCGCTCGAATCTTGAATCAAAGCCGATTCAAATTGATTTGAATGAATATTTTTTATTCTATTTAATTCAGCACTTTTTGACGTCTTTATTTATTTGCTTTTCGAACAAGTATGAAGAAATTTTCATGTTATTAGGATGCTTTTGAAATGTATAATACAACTTTTTATAATTCCATCGAGATTGCTTTTGCACTCTTTTACACATTGACTGGAATTGAATGAGCTGTGTTTAGAATAATTTTAAGAGATTTAAACCAGAAGCAAAAAATCGTAGATATATTTGGAATATTCCAAAAAGAAGTCGTTAGCTAAATATACATGATTTTCAACAAAAAGTTGAATCGTGACCATAGAGGGTATTTCAGTACCACAGAAAACTGCCCTCTCTTTTGCTTTCTTCTTGATGGTTCCTACTTTCTTTCTTTTCTCCTTTTTATTTTTTTTCTGGACCGATCGCAAGGTCCGAATCTGCAGAGTCAGTTCTGTCAGATTTTTCACGGTACCGATCCTTTGTAGGGGGCGCTGCCCGGTTGTCATATTTGCCTATGATGGACGATTCTTAAAGGGCGAAAGGACGCAACGGGGACAAACAGATTTTCGGGATGACGAACGCGTTTCATTCAGTGATTCAGTTGCTGGCCGCACCACATTTAGGCAATCCGACTGATTATGACCGGTCGGATAGCTGCGAACGATTTTGCGTTCGACGACTGCGAAAATCGATCACTATGGGCCTCTGTCTGCTGAACCTTCTTAATGTGCCTCTTCCCGCTTCGGCCAATGACGAATGCCAATTTGCCGGTTGACTGTTTCTAAAAGAAATTTTCCAACAATCAATAAAATTAGAAAATTGTATAAAGAACTAGAGCTTCTTGCAGTCAATATAATCTTTATAATACATTTATTTAGTTTTTATCTTGACATATTAACCACTTTTTGGTAAAACAGGAAAATGATATATTTTCATAAAATATGTGTTAAATTCTTTTATTTTCATTCTTTTCACTTTTATTAGCAAACTATGGGCCACATAAACTTTTTTGTGATCAACGCTGAGTTCTTATTTCTCGCAGTAGTTCAAATGAAAGAATTGGGATACAAACATTTGTATATATTATAAAAAAAACTTCGTATGAAAATCGACGAATCCAAAAACACTCAAGTTTCAATTATTTTATGAAACTTCAAACTCGAACAAGAAAAGGAAACATTCTTCATAAATGTACATCAACATTTTAAGGAAATTTTTTGATTAAGATTCATTATAATCCTCCACTGATCATAAAAATTTGTTGATAAATTTTATAAATTCAAAAAGGTCATTTGTAACTTTTTTGTTAATTTACCTCAACTTTTTTTTCAATATGTTGTTTTCATTTTCCAAAAACAGGTGGTTCCGAACAAAAATTTATACCGTGTGCTAGTTTATTTTATAAATGAGAAAAGTTTTGTACACATTTTTATAAACCAATAAGTTCTTCAGTTATTAAAGAAAAAAATATCAATTTATTCTAATCTCAAATTGTCCTGCTGTTTTTCTCAGAATTGCGATTTATGCAATTAAAGAAATATATTACTTCATAACTTGTATTGTAACTTTATTGAAACGTTTTGAGGCAATTCTGCCGTACTGTTAAAGAAAGGCTCTATCAAAATTTGGAGATGAACGGAGATATTTAAGAAAACGAGTTAGCATCTTTACTTATTTGCATCGTGCAATACATAATTGCTTCTGGAAAAAACTATCGTGAATTCGGACCTGCTCTATTCATTGGTGCGAAAAATTAATAATTTCAATTAATTATATGCAAAACTGTAAATAAGGCTGATATTCATTAGCAAAGCAGGCGATAAATCTGATGAAAAAACCTACTTACGTATAGATAGGTTTTTGTGTCGCTTTTCGGCACCAAGGAAGGTCGGTTTTATTTTAACAGTGCAATTATTAATTGACGCCATTGATAGGTATTTTTGATAACTTGATCATTTATTTATCATCTACCATTTTGTATTAATGTTAATAATAAATCAGTAAAGTATCACTCAAATGAATGCAATAAAAATTAGTTGAAAATCTAAAACTGTAGATAGGTTTTCTCTTCTGGTAAGTTAGTGAGACTGAAGTGGGCGAGAATCAGGACAAAGAACGTCTCTATGTACATAGTTTTTCCTTCACTTAGGCACGAGCAACATCCTATCTGGTAGATCTGTATAGATACGCTTACCTTTCCATATAGATATAAAGCCTTTCTTCGACAGTATTTCTTTAGATTTCTAAAAAATCTCTTCAGATATGCTAATTATGGTCTAATTATTTACAAATTTAATTCAAATTACTAGTTACCTTTTGTACAGATAATTTTTTTTTTAATTACGACTCCAACGACAAAAAAAATGTAATTTTTTATAAAAAATGTAGATATAGCCTTTCTTCAAAAGTACGGCAGATTTGCTTCGAAAAAAATCTCAGATTTAATAAGCCTCTCCCTGAATTAATTTTTTATTCAAAAGTTTTCATGAGTTCCCTCCTTTTAACGCCTAAAAATTTGTAAGAAATATCATTAGAGTCAAATTCTAAAATACTGCCCAAAAAAATGTCTTCTTGGATCGTTATTCGCTCCAGGCGTCCAGGATGGAACAGCAGCAGCAGCTTCCTGACAAATCGTCCGAGATAAATTTCAAGATTTCGGACCCAATCGGTCCATCGGATTCTGTTCGTCGCTTCCCTGGCTTTCCTTCCTACTCCCTGCTCCTATTCCCCCTCTCGCTCACACGCCACCTTTATTCTCAGCACGGAAATAAGCCAACCGCCCAGAAATACATACATGGGTATATATATCTGGGCCTGAAAAGACCTCGCGGCTCCTAATCGCTTTACGAGCTAGCGTAAGGGAAACGTAGGGGCATCGACGTGCCAAGGAAAGTACGTGAACCTTGCGAAATTTTCGTTTACACAGCCGTGCCACCCGTATCAAAACTTTAATTGAATTTTAGGCCGAGGCATACTAAACCACAGATTAGGATCTCCCTTGAAGCTAAAATCCACCTTCTGGACATCCTTATTATATCCTTCACCTCTGCTAACACATAACTCCCATGTTTTATGTCGGAGAGACTCTTCCTTCAGGAGGAAAAGTGGTGACCAGAGAAAAAGGGATCGTATTCTTTATTGTCCTGACGTAATATGTATATAGTTGTATAATTAAACGGAAAAATAAATTATTGTTTCTCGATTATCTGAGTTAAAAGTGAACACTTAGTTCTGTTGATCCACTTAAAGTTCAATGAGAACAACCCGTGCAGAAATGTGGTCATGGCCCAAACAGGGCCCAGGCTTGACTAAACTAGGCCCTGACCTGGTGATCTAGCCTGGGCCAAACTCGAATTAAACGCCAAGTCTGGCTAGGGCCCGGTTACATTGCCAGGCTTGATCGCCCAGCTTGACCCAGGCTTGGTCCTAGTTTATTATCGATTTCTAGCCATTTTCTATTTTCTTAATTAAAAGTCGATTTAAGCTTATTAGTTTTTCAAATTGTGCTTCAAATTTCTGAAATGAGGTATTTCATTGATTATTTCACCGGGTTCTGATTCTTTCTTATCATCTGCATCATCATATACAATAATTGTTCAATTTACGTCCGACATATTTCTTTTATAATTTCAAGCTTTAAACATCATTACATAAATTAACAACATATTTATACTTTAGAATTCGACATAAAAGTTTTTTCAGTTTTGAGTTTAGACGTCACGTGCAATCCTAATGTGAAAATATTATTTATAATTGTTATAAGTATTTACTTGCACTTTCACGGCGTAAATATGGGTTAGTGCCGATTGCTCGATGCCTCCGGACTCTTGAGTGCTTTTATTTTAGGCATTTTTATAAATTTCATTTCAGTGATTACTTATATATGCTTCATCGACCATCATCAATCACCACGATCACCACTAATTTAAATCACTCACTTGCACAAAATTTATAAATTAAGTTTGGCACAAACTATTATTCAAATTACCTTTCAAGAGACTTAAAGAATTTTAATTTCTACCAAATTTGCCACTTTGTAAAGTTTTATACTTGAAACTTGCAAGTAATAAGTAAACAAAGAGAATAATAATACGCCATCTGTTATCAATTTTGGGAACTTTGACATCAGCTGGGCCCAAGCTCGAGCCATTGCAAAATTCAAGCTAGACCCCCCAGGGCTAGGGGCCCCAGCCTGGCCCAAGTCTGGAACCGAAAAAAAACTTTGCGATTTCTGCATGGGAATTTTTATATTATAACATTGTATACATTTATTTTGATTCCTCATACAAGAAGCTTTGTAACGATGAGAATTTTTAAACTTTATTTTCTAACATATCTCGACATAATTTAACCTCAAAAGTTTTAAAATAAGGTTTTTAAAAAATTACCGTACATTTGCGCACGCTTGTGTGTGTGTGTGTGTGTCATAATTACTCTCTTTATGATACCTAGAAAAATGGTGAACTGAGGTCATGAAATGTAAAGGAATTGTAGTCCTAAATGATACTCATTATTGATAAGGTTTAGAGTCGGATTAGATAACAATATTCTTTTTTCCGATTTTACATTTTTCTGAAAAATCGTTTTAGATGTGTATTCGCAGTAATGCCAGGCCCTGTGAACCAAATGTTTTTGAACACGAGCTGGTATTAAGTTGATATAATTCGATAGAATATATTCAAAAATATAATATTTGAAAAAAATATATTCAAACAAAACTTTTCATCTTTGCAAATTTCTTAATTTTTATTTTATGAGTGAACTTTTTTTTTTAATTATAGGAATATAGCAACTTAATAATTACTAGATTTGTTTATTCTGACAAGAGCGATTTATATACATAGAAACATTCCATGACCAAATGACATTATGATATGTAAGGATTTATATATCTTTCCATTTCAAAAATGACTGTGGCTAGTCGTCCCGAAAAAATGGAGACGACTTTTCGGGACGACTAGCCAAGCTCATGAAAAATACTTCACTACTCATCCCGAATTTCGGCACGACGAGACACTCCGTTCAAAAATACACCTGAATTAAAGTATCAAATTTAATCTTTTTGATTAAATGAATATATTCAGCTATATCAAAAATCTGTTATGATCTAATAACAATAAATAACAATAAATAATAATAAATAACGTAAACAATAAATAATAAAAAAGCGCATACGAAGTCGCCTTTTTCATACCCTCAGACTCCTTTCACAATCCAAAATCATGTTTTCTTTCCCCTCAGACTCCTTTGCAATAAACAATCTCCTATTCTATCTTCTCAGACTCCTTTGCAATCCAAAATCCTCTATGAGTCTGTGATAAAGTACAATGTTCAAGCATGGAAAATTTATAACTGAACCAAAGATATTTATCCTTGTTCTGGCCACAAATATCTTTGGAAATGAAACAACAATATTGGCAACATATTTAGGATAGGTTTTTGCAGCGTAATTTATTATTATTAATGAATAACATCTTTAAATCGTTAAAACAAAGCTATTATATAGCTGACATGGGTGTGGAAAAATCTTTTGACACTGGCCCGGCCCACACTAGACCGTCCGGTTTCCAGTCTTGACACTGTGCTGACCAGATGGTCTGGCCTGGGTCTGGTCATAAGTGCAAAATTTTTTCGCAAGCCTCAGGCCAGACCGTATGGTCAGCTTCGAGTTATTGGCTGGTCAGCTGATTAGCCACTATTAGTTGCAGGCCTGTCAGCCGCTAATTGGACTCCCTATAGAATTTAAAATTTATTTATTAAGACTCTAGGGCTAAACAGTCATCTAAGGAATAAATTATACATATGTTTTATGTAATTAAAAAGTACGAACTTTCGTCGAACGTTGATTATGATATATGTAAAATAAAACAAAACTAATTACAGTTTACAGATGACTTACTCTCTAAATTTGAAACAGTGAATTTCACTATTTCATAGTGAATTTTCACTATTTCAATTTTGAAAAGTGGGTCACTATAAATGAGTTAAATTCACTATTTCAACTAGTGGTGTTACGGTTTCACTGATTTAATCAGAAGATTTCACTAATTCGAAAAGTGGATTCACTAATCATTTTTCACTAACTGTCTGCTAGTGAAAATTGCACTATGACAACAGTATATTTCACTAATTGAAATAGGGGAAGAATGTGATTTCACTATTTGAATAGTGAAATAGCTTTCACGAATTCAAATAGTGAAATTTTCACTATTTCAGATTTAGAGAGAAATATAAAATAATATACCACAAGATAAATATGAGTAATATAAGTTAATATAAGCTAGTGGTAGGGATCATGGTTATTATTAAAAAACTTAAGACTTGATCGTGTGAAACTGAGAAAAACTATGGATTGAATTTATACGATACTAAGGCGCAAAAATATCGCTAAAAATCAGAAAAATTAACTTGGAAAAAAATCATTAGACACTATAAATGTATTTGGCTGATCAGCGCGACTCCTAAAATCTGATATCAGTTTAAAAAAAAGTGCTTGTGGGGTAACAGTATCAATTTCTGCTTTTTGAATAGTTGTATGTCAATAATAAAAACTTTTGATATTGTCATTTCTAAATACAATTGGAAAATGCAGAATAAAATTTCCTCATCTAGAAATTATCGATCGATTCTCGGAGGTTGCCGACTGCGACCTTCTTTTCGTCAGAAAACTACATATTATTTGCATAATTACGCGTTTAAAGTACTCACGATGTCATGAGGGTCAGATCGAATTTATCTTATTGGCCCTCACCTGTCCTGTACGATGCGGGTCTTGCGGAGCAACTGACCAATGGTACAGTCTACATAGAAAAATACAAACCAAACATTTCTAAAAAAACACACATTATAGACGTTTTTTAAAATTATTAATTATTTTATTAATTATTCATTACATTATTTTATTCTTATTATTTTTATAATTTGAACAATTTTTCTTCTACTTTCTAAAACTTGATAACTGCACAATTATTTTTCATAGGATGTTTCTGTAATTTATTAAAATCAAAATAAAATCAACAATTTTTTAATATTCATTAAGTGATGAACAAAATTTGGTCTATATGGTACATGATTTTCAATAAATAAATTTTTTCTTTGCTATGTAAAAAATTGATAAATAATTTAAGAACGGAATTTGATTGTAATAGCTTATACATTTTTTCTTCGTTATTTGTATTCTATCATCAGTGGCGGATTTAACGAGCAGCAAACGAGACATTGCTGACTGGGCCCCCCAGCCGAAGGGCCCCCATGCAGCAGAAAGACCCCCAGGACCCCAATGCTCCTCAATGTACCACAAAATTGGGTCCCTCGAAAAAATTGCTGGCTAGGCCTTTTTTCTTAAATCCGCCACTGTCTATCATAATGAAAATATGTATTTCTGTTAAGCATTTCTCAATTGTATTTTGTTTTGAATTCCTGACGAGTAACGCAAAACAATCGAGGATTTATTTAATATTTACAATTTTCGGTTTTGCTACAAACAAAAAAGTGTTGGTAAGTATTATATGTAATGCTTCATACCAATATTTCTTTTACAGAAGATGTTGTGTTGTAATAATAATAATTATTATTATTATTATTATTATTACAATTTTATTTTTGTATTCATAACTTTTATATTTTTCAAATTATTTATATATGGGACATTTGTATTCATAATCATATATCCATAAGTTGATTATTTTTTATTTAATATCTAATAATAGGTTGAGAGTAAAAGTAGCCTTAAAGCTGATAATCACACCCCATGACCTCAATCCGTGTATATAATCGAGCCAATCGCTGGTGAATTTCTGTGATCCAGCGAAAAGCCTCAATGTGTTCGAACAGATTTATCTATGACTTATTTGAATTATTATTATATTATTAATTATTCAAAGAATACATTTTAAAATAAAATTAATTTGAAAATAGAATTCCATAAAATGGTACAATACAACAATATATGTAGGTGTCCGCATGAAAAGGGCCTTATGGCCGGTCTGGAGTTACGCACAAAAGCATAGAGCCGGATATATTACCGGCATTAAAGCCCAAAAAGAACTCTCCAAGTTGAAAAACGAATCGAAGGGTTAAATTTTGATGTTGGAACTGCGAAATCAGAAAATAATAGTCTTGAAATAGACTTAGAAAAACGCGAATGTCTTAAACTTCCCTTTCGGGGTAGGCATACCATATATGTTATGCATAGGAAAATAAATACAGAAGTAGTTAATTATATTTACTAACATTATTTCTCTTTGAAATAATATTTAAACTCTAAATTTTATTATCTAAAGGTCAAAACTCCTCTCTTTCTCTTTCTCTATTGAAACAAAGACCTCCTGAAATAACTGGACGTCAAGCGTGGAAGCTCCTACGCAAAATAATTGCAACCTGATAACTTTCCCCGTAGAGTGTGACAGAGTAACAAAGAGCCTGGTGCAGACGACTTCGAGTTCGCCAGTGCAATCTCCTCACTGAAATTGCCAACTCTGCCTACGGACACGCTCAGGTGACGAGATAACGATGCAAAGTCCAAACATATCATAAATCTCACAAGAAAAAAAATAATAATATGTCATCTGTATCAGAAAATTAAATCGTCCACTAGCGCGGCCTTGTTCCTTTTATTTCTAAATTTGTTAGCTCTCATTTTGCCAACAGCCTCCTTGCTTTTTTCCACTCGGACTGTACGACCCGCATGTCACAGTGACGTAGGTGCGGTGAGTCCCAGAATGCGTTCTTGCCAGCGTCTGATGTTTCTTAGATCCCCGATCTAGAAATACGACAATAGGACACATGTCAAAACAATTGGTACACAGGTGTATCGCGGCAGACGACCAATCGGCAATCATTGAGACACGGGACCATTGTATTTTTCATTCATCGTCAATTGGATTAGAATATAGGTTGACGTTTCACAGGAGGTATGAGGCTTGAATATCAAAGGTGTATAATTTATATTGTATTTTGTTGAATCGTCATGGTCGAGAGTCGTAGGCGGAGTTTGAGACATTTAGAAAAAAGTCGAATTAAGTGTGGTACAGAGGAAACTGGTATTAAGAGAGCTCTCACAACTTTCATGACAATCATTTTTTGATTTTATGCAAATTTACTTAATAGGGTCATCTAAAATAATCCTAGGCATATTACATATAATAATATAATCATTTTATCAAGTTATTATAAAAAGATTGAAAATTCACTTGTTATACATGATCTAATTTTTTTGTTTAAAAAAGAGTACTGATCCAATCATATTTTTCTTAAATGTCTGAAATTGGAAAAGTAATACACACATTAGTTTTAATCAGGCAGAATAATTAAGAATCTAAGGATTCTATTAATAATTGAGGGGTGGATATTCGAATCGCATAACCGCCATTTCCAATTTTTTACGGGAGAGCGGAAAAACGCTCGCATTTTTTGTAATTTTGTTACCGAAATGCAATGTTTGCAAAATTCTCACAATAAAACTATTGCAAATTTTGACTTGCTCTTGTCGCTGAAATGACGGCATCAGCTTAGAGTTAAAAAAAAAAAAAAAATAAATAAAAAAATGTTTGAAAAATTGATGGTTATACGACTTTGAATATCCACCCTTCAATTAGTTTCAGCGAGGTTAAATTAAAATATAAAACGAAACTTGTTCTATACGTAAAAATCTGTAAGTTTCTTGAATAGCATTAAATTTGATATAAAAGACATTTAGAAAACGGATGCCGCATTATTTTAAATGGTTAAAATCAATCGTTTCAAACAATACTTTAGTCTAAAACCTGTTTCAATTTTCTCTTTACCCTTTGTAATATTGTAAGTTGAACCATTATGAGTTCTATAGTGGTTAAATTAGGCTTTAAATTTAGTAAAAAAAAATCCAGTATCGCAACCAATGTGAAATTAATCTAGTAGAATTGTATAACAATTCTGAGACGATGAGACTCTTCGTAAATTTAAACTATATATCACGAGAATAGAAAAATTAAAAATATGGTTGCAACTCGGTGAAGGTGCGTATCAATGAATTGAGTTTATAATTGTTACTGAGATAATTAATATCCTGAGTAATAAATTACAAAAATCATCAGTAGTGTCTCACAACATTTGAACTCTTAACTATAATTTCGTATTTCATATTCTCGGACGAGAATGAGAGGGGGTGGCTCACTATATACTTCACAAAAAAACACCGATCTTCAAAAGTACACCGAATTCGGTGTAGTTTTCAGTTGCCACAAAAATGAGACATGAAAAATAATGGAGACACGCAGGGAAAATTTTCGTTGTTCAAAATGAGATGCAACAAAATTCACACGAATGGTTTTCTGATATTATTCGTTTCATCGCCGTGCATAATTTGCTAACAAAAAAACAATAAAAAGTTCAAATCATAATAATTAATTAAAATTCTAAAACAAAAAAATAAACATAAAGCATCTCAAGTATCATAATCTATAATTTTATAAAGAAGATACAGGAATAGGAAAAGGATAGGAAACTGTGCGGGTGACCAAGAAGAAGAGGAAATGAGTGAGAAAACGAAATGTACAATGGAATCGAGAGAGATCAACTTTCAGTGACGTAACCAGTGATAACTCTTACAAGAGAGAAGGTGCGAGCAAAATAATATTAAGAAACTGATGATGGTCAGCAAATTTAAATTTGATAGAAAATATTCCCATAAGTATAAATCAATTAATGTACTATTTATTGGCATTTTTATGCCGCTTCATACTTTATAATCAACATAGCCATGAAAATTAGTTCTTATTTATAATTATTTTACGTCTTTGAAAATTGAACAATTTCGATACAAACAGTGTTTCGGAACATTTTCATTCAATGAAGAAAACAATTTATTTCAAGGGTCTAGCGTGCAAATTTGGACTCGCTTAGTCCAAATGAAATATTTAAATTACAACTGAGCGAGTCAGCGTGAAAAGGGTCCTTATGCTTTGTTCTAGTTTAGGAGATATTCGTATTTTTCTAAGGTAAGGCCAAAATTATTATTCTCGGGTTTGAGTGAAGGATGAAATTAAAACCTACACTGAATCTATTTGGCACAATACTCATGGCCTTAAAGCAACCGGAAGTGGGTATATTTCATGTTCAAAAAAAAAGTATAACACGCGTGCTTATGGCACTCGGCAACGTTAGATGCTGTTTTCAAAGTTTCATCTTCAAAAATACCCCAGCGCGCACGTTTTTTAACCTAAAGGGTTGTGTTTTGAGCTTGAAATGCCGGTAATTTTCCCGTCTGTATGGCCCTATTACACAACTCCATGTCGAATATAAGGGCCCTTCTCATGCGGACGAGCACAAATTAAGTTCTAGTTACGCTTTTGTTTGCTGCACGCAAAAAAAGAGAATCGCACATTGTAACTTTAAAGCAGAGCCAAGAGTACCATTTATAGATGAATGATTTGAACTCTGAAAGGACACATTTTAATTTTTACCGTTTCCCAAAAAAAGAACGATTCCAAAGAAGAGAGTACTATGTCAAATAGTAAATTTGACCACTAACTTGTCGTCTGAATGTAATCGGTGCTATTCACAAAAGGCAATTTTTGTCACGTCTGTAATACATTTTACCACTTAAAAAAGTAACACATGCTGCACGCATTTTCAATTCCCAACCTATTATAGAAATTATGAGAATTATCATTTTTATTTGCAAGTGCAATTTACACATTTAAATATTTCGAGCCTCACCACTTTTAATTAGATCACAAAATTGACCAATTTTTTTAAGTCTCGAAAGTAAATGGTGGAAATTTTATATGCGCAAACAATTTTAAACTCTTTCCCGTTTCTTCATGACTCTTCCAGGCAGCAATTTGTTAGAATATAATATTAGTGTTGGAAGCTAGTTAGTAAACAATTCCTTTGAGGTTAGGATTTGTATCAGAAAGTGTTTATTACTGTATTTAATATTGACTATTGCCACAAGAAATTTTAAAACTATCTTTTAGGTAATAATGCAGCTTACGCAAATTGATCACGCAAAGGAACGACTTCTATAAAACATGTCAATTTTCGTCAATCGTTGTTAAAGTTTACATAGAATAAGTGTCCACAGTTTAAGCAAAAATTCTGTAAGACAGATAATTTTGTTTTTGTATCAGGATATAGCCTAGTATACAATCATACAGTTACTTAGAAAGCTTATGAAAGATATGTTAAACATGAATAATCAAAATTATCCATTGTGTACGTTTCCGACTACCAAGCTCAAAAAGAAATTATAATATTTTCATAACCAACCTGCCAATTACAGGAAAAATGAGAGCCTGAGATTAAATTTCAGAAAATGACCGAAAAATGGAAGATTTGCTCATTATAATGTGCGACAGCGTGACCGATACAGACGGAAAGAGCAGAGATTAGATTGTTAGAATGACAGCGAAAGAGGTGGAAAGGGGGATGAAGTAAACGGGACGAAGGAACAGGAATTTCTGAGTCTTTGCATTAGTAACATTAGTTGGTTTAGACTTTAGAGACTTTAGAGTTTAGACTTTAGAGAAGAGTGTTGGAGGCTGTGGAGAGTGTCGGCTCACCTCTTGGGGCTTTCGAAGTGGGGGTGGTGGCTTGGTGAGGGGAATGTGGAGGGTGGACAGAAGAGGGGACAAAAATGACAATCATCGTCATTTTAATAATATGCAAAGGTATATAGTCTCCTTCCAGGCCGGGCAAGTGTGGCCACAATAGCGTTATATAATGACAAAGACACGCCGGGTCGGGCCTGTACCTTTCGCTCGACAAAAGGCGCGGCATAGGGTCATCCTACCGGACCGGAACATGTTTTGTCCAGCCTGGACAAATGTCACCAATAATACTTTCAGACGGCCGTAAGTCAAAATACAAGTCGTCATGTATATTCAGAGACCAGAGTACGCAGTGTCGTATGGCACGCGCAAACTCCTGTGATCTTATACTGCTGTATGTAAAAGTGTAACTTTATATGTATAGCCTGAAACAGGCAGGCGAAGAAATATTCGCTTGAGATATGAGATGAATGAAGAATAGTATTATGGTATCAATGTATTATGATATAAATTAGTCTAGAAGCTACAATTTCAACAATAAATTTCAACAATTTCTTTAATAAATCTGTCTAATTTTTTTTTACTAACTTTCCATTTGATAATCAAAATTTTATATTTCAGATCTATTAACTTTTTAACTTACATAATCATTGGTTAATTAGTATGCTCCTTTTTTTTATACAACAAAAAAACAATTCTAAGGTGTATGTATATATATTGTATTATTATGATCATTTATATTCCACCGTAAACATATATGCAATTAACGAAGAAAATTCTTGAGTTTCATCAGAAATCATTATATCATTTATTATCGAAAATTAATGAATAATAAGGACTAAATAAACATAAAAAAGTGCACGGAGAAAAATAGAAGTCGAAAAATAGGAACTGAGTCCTGTATTTCGAGCAAATCGGATCCAGGATGAATTTTGCTAGAAGACACTAGGGTGGTCCAAAAAATTTTTTTTCGAATTTTTATGGGGACACCCCTCAAATTTGTTCGAATCCGCACAAAAATAAATGCGTTTTTTTTTGGTTTTGAAAAAAAAATGATATTTACGGGTGGCGCAAGCCCCTTGAAGTTTAACATGTATTTCCCATAAGAAAAAAAGACGTTTTTGTAAATCTTATTCAGAAACCTCAATATTATCTCAATCGAGTTGAAACTCAACTCAACTCTTCACAATTAGCCATAGAATATGAACAAAATATCACCCCCATAAGTCTGTTTTATAGGGTCCCAAAGAAACCCCATAAGTGAAAAAATGGATTTTGCGAGTTTTTGGCGCTAATTATGATTTTTTTGCGGTTTTTTTAAATGCGAATTGTTACTAATATATAAAATATGATTTTATACTGGAAATAAAATATTTTATGAATTGTTTAAACATTTATTATTGTTTTTAGCAATTTTCTCATATAATGTATAGTAAGAAAGACGCGGTTTTTTCACAAATTTTCCATTTTTTGTCCAATTTTCAATCGAAGGCAAGTGATAGTTCATCAATGTTAACAATAGTAATTGTTTATACAATTTATTATAATTATTAATAATATTATACTTGAATAATGCAAGAAAGATGCGGATTTTTTTTTACTTTCTGGCGTTTTGTCCAATTTCCATCTGTAGTTAAGTAATAATAAATTCAAGTTGACAAAATAATTGTTTAAACAATTTTTTATAATTATTAATAATATTATATTTGAATAATGCTAGAAAGATGCGGTTTTTTTAAATTTCTGGCTTTTTGTTTAATTTTCATTTGGAGTGAAGTGATAATGAATTCAAGTTAACAAAATAATTGTTTAAACAATTTATTATCATTGTTTGTCTATTTTCTATTAGGCGTGATTTGATCATTATTTAGATATAGCAAAAATAATTGTTTAAACAAATTATTATTGTTTATGAATATCTTCATCTATATCAATTGCGCCTCATAGTTGCGGTTTTCCGGCAATTTTCACCTTTATGTCCTTTTTTCACTTAGAGAGGTAATAATTAATTAAAGTCAACAAAAAAGTTGTTTGAACAATTTAATATTGTTCATAACTAACTTTTCTTAGATAAGTACTAGAAAGTGGCGGTTTTTTCTAAAATCTTTTACTTTCCATCGCCTTTTCATTTATGAACAAGTAATAACTCAACCACAACAAAAATGATTTTCCGAAAGGTATTGTTGGTTTAAGTGAATTATTTTTGCTCTTTTCACAATGCTCAAAAAAGATTTATTTAAAGAAAAAAAGCTATTTTACACGAAAGGCAGAAATCAATATTGAATTGTTCAAACCATTTTTTTGTTAACTTTAATTAATTATTACCTCACTAAGTGAAATAAGGGCAGAAAGGTGAACATTGCCGAATATCAGGCGCAATTAATATAGATGAAGATAGTCATACACAATAATAATTTGTTTGAACAATTATGACTTCACTCCAAATGAAAATTAAACAAAAAGCCAGAAATTTTAAAAAAAGGAACTTTCTAGCATTATTCAATTATAATATTATTAATAAGTATAATAGATTGTTTAAAAAATTATGTTGTTAACTTGAATTCATTATTACTTCACTCCGAATGAAAAGTGGAC